>JAXQQM020062115.1:0-50036 GCA_034641835.2 Pinus albicaulis | reverse complement strand
TTGCATGTCAGAACTTGTTCTTGAATATTAACAATCTTGCAGTCAATTTTTTGCCATCATCTCACCTTGTACCTGACAGGGGGGAAATGGTGGTCATCTACAAGCTTCGAAGTCACATGAAGCGAGCCTAAGCGACAATCTCTCATTCCAAATTTAGAGTTGTAGCCAGAGACACCGCAGTTCAAGCGAGCCTGAGCCACAATTCGTCATTCTAGATTCAGAGTTGTAGCCAGAGACACGGATGCCCATGATCATTCCTTTGGTTGATGGACAGCCTTAAACCGTCCATGTGAGGTTCATATTCTTCCTCTTCAAAGAATTCGGAGCACTTCCTCTAGAAGAAGACTTCAGCTTCTTGCCAGCCTTGGTAGAGCTCCAGGAAATGCATTAAGCATTCCAGTGTTGGTGGTCATCCTTAAACCATCACAGGTTGTAGACTTCCCTTCTTTTAGGTTGAAGGTCTCCCTCTTCAAATATGAGGGACACTTCCTCTAGCATAAGCCCTTAGCTTCTTGCCAATTTCGGAAGAGTTCCAGGAACCGCAATAAGCGTTGAATTCTAGTGTTGGTGGTCATCCTTAAACCACCTCTTTATGCCAACATTATAGAGAGTTGATTCAACCTAAGTGCTGCCATGCATATTTTACATATTTGTATTACAACTCTCTTCTTGGACTCACACATACCCCTTCGGATTAAGGGGGGAACGTTGGACACCTAATCCTCCATGGGTAGGTGCGGAAGGCGAAAAGTCACAAAGGATTCCAAGTGACCTTGGAAGATGAATCCAAGAGTCACATTAATGTAATATAAATGTACATCTATGTTTAATAGAGAAGCAATGAATGCCTATCTTTCTATGTGTTTGTTTATCTTTCCTCATACACCATGTGTGTTTAACACTATTTTTCTCACAGAAGAAGACCAGAAGCTATTTTCGTTAGCTCAAACGGAGCTTGAATCAGATGAATCTAAAGAATATAAATAAGGATTTGAAAACGCGATTATGGAGGTGCACAAACAATATAATATTAGGAGAAGAAAAAGTTCTGACAATTATACTAAAAAGAATACTGATCAACCTCCCAAAATTTCCTCTGATTTAGATCCTAAGAAAATAGTAGAAAAATCTTCTAATAAATCCACTGAAACTCCTGGTAAGAAACCTTCAGAGGTTTTTACTAAAATGACAGTTGATTTTATCTCTAAAAAAGCTCAAACTGATGTTCCAACCACCAGTCAACAAACCCTATGTAAATCTAAAGAAACTGTCGATGTACCTGACATTCCTGATGTTGTAAAGATTTAAGCATCATTTAATATTGAAAAAGAACTAGCTAAAGTCAAAATTTCCGTCCCTTTGATAGAGCTAATGAAAAAAAAAACATACAGAACTCAGGTAATGGAAGTACTAAAAATAGGGGAAACTACTGACACTCTCAATCTGAATGATGATCAACCTGAATTGTTGTTTGGTCCAGAAGTAGATGGTAAGTTACAAGAAGGAGCAGTCCCTCCTTTATATTTCAACTTAAACATACATGGTAAAATCCTACATAATGCTATGCTGGATTTAGGGGCTTCACGCAACTTAATGCCCAAAGTTGTAATGGAAAAGTTAGGTCTTGGCATCACTAGGCTCTACAAATATATATACTCATTTGATTCAAGTAAAGTGAAGTGTTTAGGTCTCATCAAGGACTTGTGTATAACTTTGTCTCAAATCCCAGCCAAAAGCCTAGTTATGGACATTATTGTAGCAGACATTCTTCCTAAAGATGCCATGCTTTTATCACGTTCTTGGGGATAAAAGTTACAAGGAACTCTTCAACTAGATATGAATTTTGCTACAATACTAGTCTTTGGCTAGCAAAGAAGTTTATATAGGGAAAATCTCATAAAATATATGGTAAGCAGTGAAGAAAAACCTCATAATTACCCTCTATATTTTGTTCCACTAATTTAGATTCATTCATATTATTCAATGATACTGAAATGGAAGCTCAATTTGGAAATTACTTGGATACACCTGAACACACAACTCTAATCAAACAATTAACTCTTACTTTATAAATCTTATGGAATATGTCCTTTGATGGGGCTTGTAGTAAATAAGGCTCTGGATCAGGAATGTAGTTATCTAATCCAGCTAATAATCATTGTGAAGGGAATTCCTATAAACTCAATTTTTAGTGCCCCAATAATATTGCTGAATATGAAGCTCTGATGTTAGGTTTGCAGTTGCTTAATAAATTAGGGGCCAAAATAATTACTGTGCAAGGAGATTCCAAAATAATCATTAAACAAGTAAAAGGAGAATATGCTGCTAAACACCATAGATTAAGAGCTTATAGAAATGCAGTGCTCAATTACTTACATACTTTTGTGGAATATGATCTAGTAGTAATTCCAAGGAGTCAAATTTTCATAGCTGATAGTCTTGTTGTTTCTGCAAGCACTTGAAAAATACCTCACCCGAATAAACCAAACACAATTGAAATTAAACATCAACCTACAATACCAGATAACATGTGATACTGGCAGGTTTTCATGAATGAAAAATAGATTAAAAACTTCTTGATGTCAAAAGATGAGTTTGAGTAAATGCAAATAGATTTGGATAATCAGGAACATAAACTAGAAGATCATGTCGAAAATTCAATAGTTGTATATAATCCTTTGAAAAACCAGTTTGATAGATTAGATGTAAATAATCATTTAGATGAAAGTGTGCATAAATTAGAAATTCATGAAATAGATCCTGAAAAGGAAGATTCTGAAATGCTTCAACTAAAAGATAATGTTTTTCCTCGGGGATTAGCTCCGTTAGAAGACCTTTTCGACTTCAATGATGTAGCAAAGAAGCCTAAAATTGAGCCCATTGGAGCAGAAATTGAGGAATATAACATAGGTACTGAACAAAACCCAAAGATGATTAAACTGTCAAAAAAAATACCTCTTATTACCAAACAGAAATATGTAGCCCCATTCAAAGAATAAATTGATGTGTTCACTTGGAGTTATGAGGATCTAAAATTTCATGATTCTAGCGTCATTCAACACAAAATTCCAATTAAAAAAGAACAAAATCCTTTCAAAAAAAAAATTTCAGAGGATAAATCCAGTTTTGTTACCTTTAGTTGAGAAATAAGTTAAACAAATGTATGATGCCAAAATAATTGTTCCTCTTAGATATTCGAAATGGGTGTCAAACATAGTACCAACCAGAATGAAAAATGGAGAAATCGGGTTATGCATTGACTTCAGAAACCAGAATAAGGTTTCCCTGAAAGATAACTATCCCTTACCCAAAATGGACCATATATTACAAAAGGTAATAAGATCAACTAGGATATCATTAATAGATGGTTTCTCTGGTTATAACCAAGTCTTGGTTGATCCAGAATATCAAGATAAAACAACTTTTACCACTCTGTGGCACACTTTCATGTATGTGAAAATGCCTTTTGGACTGATGAGTGTTGGGGCCATGTTCTAAAGAGCATTGGAAATTTCCTTTTCAGAAGAGAGTGGTATCTTTATTGTAATCTATCTAGATGATGTAACTATGTATTCAAATTTTGATGAACAACACTTGAGACATTTGAGACAAGTCTTTGAGAAATGCAGGAAATTTGGTATATCTTTAAATCCTAAGAAAACACTATTTGGCCTAGAATAAGGTAAATGTTAGGACATATTATATCAAAATATGGATTTATAATTGACCTCAAGAGAATTAAATCAATCCTAAAGATTATTCCCCAAAGAAACATTAAACAACATCAATCATTTGTAGGGAAAACAATTTTTTTGAGAAGATTTATCCCTAATCTTGTTGAAGTTCTTAGAAACATAACCAATATGCTCAAGAAAGATTCTGAAATCAAATGGAGTATAGAATCTAGGAAATCTGTTGACATGGTAAAACAAGCATTAAATAAAGAACCAATGTTGATCAGTCCGGATTTTACTAAAGATTTTATAATATTTTCTTTTGCTTCTAAGCACACTGTTGCAGTTGTTTTACTACAGAAAAATAATGAAGGATTTGAGCATCCAATAGCTTTATTCAGCAAATCTTTAAGAGACGCTTCTCTCAAGTATAACATCATGGAAAAATACGTCTTTGCACTAGTCAAAGAAATTAAAGATTTTATAGTTTATATTCTGCATTCACATATAATTTCTTATATACCTAATGTTGTTGTAAAAGATATTTTAACACATAATGGACCAGATGGAAAAAGAGGAAAATGGATTGCAGTAATTTTAGAGTATGTTCTGGAAATAAAACCTACCAAAATAATTAAAGGGAAAGGACTTGTACAACTTATGGCTAAGTCCAATTTTCAAGCTCTGGACATAAATTTGGTAGCAACTTTGGATGATCAAGAGGAGCAAGCAACTCCACAATTCAATGAAGAATTTTTAAATTCTCCCTGGTATGCAGACCTGCTTTATGTATTGTTCAATTTAAATGTTCCTCTTGGTATTACAAAAGCTAAAGATAGATTTCTGAAATTAAAAGCAGTAAAATTTTGCATTATAGATAATGTCCTTTATTGAAAATATTCGGGTGGACTATTACTCAAATTTTTATTGAAGAATGATGTAGACAAGACTATGAATTATTTTCATGAGGGAGACTGTGGTGGCACCTGTACTGGAAGACTACTACTAATAAGATTCTCATTGTTATTTTTTACTGGCCCACCCTATTTTTTGATGTCCACAAGAAAGTCATAACCTGTCACAAGTGCCAATTTTTTGAAGGTAAAAAGAAACTCCTACCCTTGCCTCTCAAACCCATTTATGTTGAGAGCTCATTCCAGCAATGGGGTTTGGATTTCATAGGTGAAATCCATCCTTCTTTCTCTGCCCAACACAAGTGGATTTTAACAGCCACAGATTACTTCAGTAAGTGGATAGAGGTCATCCCTTCCAGAAATTCCATTGATGTCGTTATCACTAAGTTCCTTGAGGCCAATATCCTGTCCAGATTTGGAAGCCCAAGGAAAATCATCACTCACAATGCAGCAGCCTTTAAGTCCACAAATATGGTTGAATTTTGTGATAAATATCATATTTATTTAGGACATTCAACTGCCTATTACCCACAAGGTAATGGACTGGCTGAATCATCCAATACGAGTCTACTAAACATCATCAAGAAATTATTAGAATAAAATAAAAAAACCTAGCATAGTAAGTTAGTCAATGCACTTTGGGCTGACAAGCTTACTACAAAGAAGTCCATTGGCATGTCACCATACCAACTTGTCTATGGAATGAATGGTGTTTTTCAATCTTCTTTATCATAGCCAGTGATGAACATGGTGCAAGAGTTACAGGTGGAACCAAATGATGCACTCAGAAGGATCCATCAAACCATTTTGTTGCAGAAAACAAGAGAAGAGGTATATAACAAAACACAACATGTCCAGGAAAATATCAAGAAAATATTTGAAAAAAGGAACAAGGCAGTTGATTTTGCTATTCGTGACAAGGTTTTAAAATGGGATGCAAGGAGAGAAGAGAAAGGGAATAATAACAAGTTTGATAATATGTGGATGGGACCATATATTATAAATGCTTTTAGAGGTGAAAATTCATTTTTTAACACAGATATAGATGGAACAGAGCTACCTAGTGATCCTGTAAATGGCGGGATGTTAAAGCATTATTTCTCTTAGTCTAAATATTCTTTTACATCATTGTAAATATACTAGTCAACATATATTGGATTGGATGATTTGATGATTAAGGTTGAAGCCCAAATATAAGGCCCTAAGCCATGGTCAACAGACCTTCATAATATTTGAAGCAGAAAAGGAATCAGATTACAAATTGCTTAGATGTGCAGAGGGATAAGGATACTGATCATAGGTTCTTGACACTTCAATGCATGGAAGTGCCATCCCCAATTGGAGCAATTGTTAGGGTCCTATATTTCATAGGATTTTGAGGTGACTGATTTTATTCTATCTCTTAAATTTATTTTGTAAAATGATTTCCAATCTGCAAATAATTTTCAAAATAAAAATAAAAAGGAGATAACAAAAAAATTCAAAAGAGGTTATATGTTATAAATAAAAAATATAAGATGTGAACCCCATCAAAAAGAAGAAAAAACAATAAATTATGAAAGTGTTTCACATCCTAATTCCATTACTCCTAGTTTAGCTTATTTTTCAAAATAAATTGTGTGCAGCTTGTTTAAAATTCCACAAAACTTCAATAAAATTCAATCATTCAGTTAAAGCATGATTGAATTAGGTTTAAATTGCTTGTCAATAGGTAGTGAAAAATAATTTTTCAAACTGTTTAATCTTGACAGATTGATTAGTTACATAGACAATAAACTAGTTTAATAGTTTAATCTAAACCAAGGAAGGTGTCGTAACATCATTTGTTTTGATAAGTTAGCATAAGTAGTTGAATAAGTTCAAAATGATAAGGTAGGATGTGGATGCAAAAGAATAAAAAAAGTTAAAAATGTTAGGAATATTATTATTTTTGTATGCATCCATATCAATAAAATGTTAGGTGTTAGATGCTCTAAACAAAGGAGGCAAAACAAAACGTTAGGGAAGCAATAAAGAAAAAGAAAATCTTCATTTTGTTTTAAAGGTTTTTATTGGTTGCTAGTCTAGATGCACCTATGGAAAAGTTATTTGTATTTTTTAAATTCTGATTATTAATTTTTATCTTAAAAGTTTTAAACCATAGCATATTTCCCCCCCCCCCCCCCCCACTCTTATTTCATTAATTTCCCTTTTCATTTCCTTCCCCCTTCATATTTCCACACATTTCATCAAAAAACCCCCACATTCTATTTTTTCCATAGACCAAAACCCGCACATTCAAAATCATTTTCCCATAGAACAAAACCCACTTATCTAAAAATCCGAAATTTTTAGATATATTATAAGCTTCGCCACCCATCGATAGTCGTGTTATATAAACCTTAGACCTTATAGTTATATATATCACATATTATACATATAACAAGAGTTGCTCAAACCATTGGCGGGACCCCTTGTGCCTCATCGCATATCGCCATCACAAAGTTTTGTTATAACAATCAAATCCCAAACTTATAAAATCGTCGATGCGATATGATGTGGGAACAATTCCCTGCCATGCTTCCTTTTTCCATTTCATTTTCCTTTGAAATACATTCAAACCTTACCTCTTTCCGACCTTTCCACTTTACCCTTCCCCCTTCCCAGTTTCATTGATTTTCATTTCCTGGTCGCCTATCATAGCCTTTTCACATCGCAACTAAACGTTAGAAATTGCGCTTACCGATTTTCAATTTTCCACATCGCTAAATTTCATCGCGTATATGTTAACTTACCTTTGAAAACACCTGCAACATATCTATTTTAACTTGCGATGCGGTAAGTTGGCCCCACCTCCGCAACTCGTCCCCTACGCATCGCACTTTGCAGTGTTTAAAGTTTAAACTATATTCCAAACCCTATCCACTCCCAATTGCGATTTTGCAATGTGGTATGGCCCCACCATAATACTCCCGCCACATCACCTCCCTCTTCGCATCGCATTAAAAATTCTTTTTTTTATATCATAAAATATAAAATATGCAATGTGCGATAGTGTTGTGGATGCAATAAAAATCAAAATTGAAAGCTAAAGGATTTCATGTCGGGTATATTAGTTTTTTCACACTGTTTTGTGAGAAAAAGGGTTAAATCACGGAAAAAGGGATTCGGGTGACAAAACAACAGAAAGGTCGGGTCGGGCAGCAAAAGGTGTTCAACGCAGGGCATTCATACAACAGCTCATTCGCCATCGCAACATTCATTTTAGCCAACACAACGCTCATTTTTCCAGCACAGTAGTAGAATGCGGTCCACATCCTAACTGTCCCACTACATCAACACCTACTCTGCACAACGCATTCCACTGAAGCTATAATTTTGTAATAAGTTAGAGTTTTAGTTCAAGTCTATTAGACATTGTTTTGTTGTATTTTTTATATAAATACTTCATCT
Source organism: Pinus albicaulis (assembly GCA_034641835.2). NCBI lineage: Eukaryota > Viridiplantae > Streptophyta > Pinopsida > Pinales > Pinaceae > Pinus > Pinus albicaulis. Next base: position 42,016 of record JAXQQM020062115.1, on the reverse strand, counting down.
TTGGAAGTATCAAAGGTCGATTGATTGAGATCAAAATAATTATTATCTTTTGGAGTACTGTAATCTTTTCCAAAGCACTGGAGCATCAATAATAATCAGACCATTCACAAGATTCTTGTGGCTTAAATACTGGTGATGTTTTTCTTTTGTTATTATTGTTTCGTTGTCCTCTTTCATTGTAAACATCTGAATTCTAATTGTAAAGCAGAAAGCATAATGAATAGGATTTAATTTGAGTACCTTATTCTGGTTTCCTTTACGATTGTTATGTTTCCACTGAAAGCCAAACTAAAGCTTAATTTATCTTTAGTTATGCTGAATCTATTTATATTTCTTCCATAAATCCATTTATAAATCCAAGAGATCCAGTAAATATTTCTAGCTTGCGCTGTGTTTATTCTGTGAAATATTGATGCAACCATCTAGTTATATTTTGACTCCATTGCCCAATAGACATTAATAAATTGAATGCAATCAATATTCCAAAATCCAAAACAAACCCAAAACCCAAGTACTATCATAACTAGCCCAAAACTTATTTAAACAAAGATAAATCTTATAGAGAGAGCCCTCTCTGAATCTAGGAAGGCTAGGTCCTGGATTCCAAAGTTGGTTTGATGTTGGCCTATGTGATTATTTCTCACAATGTTTAGCAAATTACAGAATTCTAACACCATGGTAAAATCCTAGAAGACATTTACATCTCAATTCCATAGGCCCCTGTTCTAGGGAACACTTCATAGGCCACACTATAGTCCATCGAGACCTCTCTCTAGGCCATATTCCAGAGGCGTCACTCCAAGCCATATTACATAGGCCTCACTCGAGGCCACATTCCATAGGGCTTACTCTAGACCATGATTCTATATGGGCTCACTCAATGGGTAGCCGATCATGATGCTAAAAGGAATCCACTCTTACAGAGTGGCTAGGTCAAAACACTAAAATTCACCCACTCTTTTGAGTGATTGGGCTTGGATGACGATTCTTCCTAATTTATATCAACACACTTGACCCCGAAAGAATGTCCATTTTTTTTCACATCATCATGAATCCTTCCCACTAAGAGAGGTATCAACAAGTCTTAGCTTGTCCCTAAAGTACAGAAACTTCACCTGAGACAAATTATTTGTCACTATATCATTTATTTGTTCATCATTAGGAATATACTAGAGCCTCACTAATCCCTTTTTCACTATGTCACGAATGTAGTGGTTCTTTATCTTGATATTATTTGACTATTATAGTTGAAATATAGTCTACCTCTACTTCCTGCTCATTCAAGAAATCATAGTAGAACATAAGAAACTTAGAGATGAACTCTTCATGTGTTGCAACATTACCTTCTCATTCGAAAATATAATCTTGAAACTATATTTCACCATTTGAGATACACCTCAAACCATTGTATCATGCAAATATCTCAATACATACTGCATAGAAAATATCCAGCCTAATATATCAAGGAGCCAATCAACTACTCATACTAAAAATTTCTCAGATTTTTCATCATGGGTGTCACAAATAATAGTGCATCAAAGACAAAATCCTCGATATCAAATTCAACGACCAACTCCCTCCTAATTTATAAAAGAATCAAATGTTTCTAACAAAATTACTCCCTTTGACACGAGTTCTCAAGGTCTTGAGGTAACCTTTATTTACACTTCTTATGTCATCGATAAAGATGATCTCTACATCCATTTGGTATGTTATTTAATAAAAATAAATTTTAACAATAGTGTACCTGATAACATGTCACTTCATAGTTTTCTCCCTCTTATTGAGATAATCCCTCGCTTTGTACTTCTTAAGTTTATTCTTCTTGGAAGTCACCAATGCATTATTTTTAGCATATATCAAGACACGCTTCAATATTTATGAAAAACCTCCTCCCTATAAATCTAGATTTCTTCTAGTATGATATATGTTTATAGAAGTGCTCTTGTCACAATATTTTCCTTGTTCTTTCAATATTATCATCTACTGCTAAAATCTGGGCAACCTTCACCATGTACCTACAATCATCACTAGGAGCTCATGGAAGAAATATTACAACCAAACAAGGAATACAAAGGCAAGAGACTAACTACTAGTGAAATCAACAATAGTAGTAATAACCAAAGAAGAAAGATATAAAATACATATCTTTGAGAACAATTTTGAGCTCCCTCTTGATATTTGGTCTTCTTGCATCAATCTGAAACTTTATCCACATCATCATCATGATGTCATTCCTTCCTTACAAGAGCTAGGGTTTGTATTTTCAGTAGAAACGTCCAATCTTAAGATTTTGTTTATAAACCCTAGGGATTTCTTATCTAATACTTGTTTCCTGCTAGGGTTTCAAAACCATATATATTAAATTGTAAAAAATTCTAGATTATGTTATTAGTGTATGTTGGCTTCAAGGGTCTTGACCCAGGTTTAGAGTTAAAGTTTTCCAACAAACCCCTATACTACTGGCCCTTTCGGAAATTACCTACTTTCATAGGCCAAGGTCTCACCCGAAGTAGTATGGGTGGGTGCTAGAACTAGGTTTCCACAACCTACGAGAGAGTAGGTAATTAAGGCAGATCTTCATTGAATCTATCAATTTCACACATAAACAAGCCTATTATCGAGCCTTTAACTATATAATCAACATGTAACATAGCTACTATCATTAATATATCTTATTAATACATTCACATCCACATGAGCATAAACAATTATCACCATAGAACATTATAATCGCAGCAAATTAATATATCGCAGAAATAATCGAAGCTTATTCAAATAACATAGAGGCACTTCAATAATAAACACGACCAGTCCAGATATCATAAAGATACTTCAAATAGATTCCTCATTCATTAATATCGAAAAACCCAATTACAAACCCAATACATAGCTCGTGCACACAGCCAGTGGTGTCCGTACACAACAGGATTGAGGATCTTTGTGCACATAGCCAACATGAGTCCTTACCCCAAAAAACCAAAGACAGATCTCAACAGTTCATACGTAGCATCAATATTACTTACTTCCTACTTTCTAGACCCAACTATCTATCTATTTATATCATCGTAGCCTTTGTTATCCTATGGCCCGCAAACTGTGGTTTGCAGACTCTAGGTCTACCCTTTGACCCATTAAAAAAAATTGGGGACTTTGACCTACCCCAAATCCCCTACACAAGACCAATTACTACAAAATTATACCAAAAAATTAGCTTAGGGAACCTCGTTCCAACAGGCCCCCAACACAATCTTGTGACTTGTACCGAGTCACAATGGCCGTGGGGTTTGTATCTTCTCCTGAAGCTGCTTGATTGCATCAACGAGAGGGGGAAGCACTCTTTTGCTCTGTGTGGCAATGTTTCGTGCAATATCCACCAACTTCTGTGAAGTTGGACCTTCAGTAGCAGCATTGACACTTTCCAGGGACTGATTCAGTTGTTTGAATGCAACATCCACTTCCTGAGATGGATTGAGGGTTTCATCGGCCCACGTCTTGAGGTGGCCACTCAAAACCTTCTTCTTGTGGCACAACTCTTCCAGGTCATCTCTGAGTGCATGGCTAGCTCTCTGATGTGCCAAGAATTGAGCGGGGATCAGAGTGGGCATAATAGCTTCTAGTTGCTCAACTTCCTCTTCTATCTAGCACAGTTCTTGAGTAAATTCACACAGGAGAGGATCACACTGCACCTTACACCACAGCTGCATAGCTATCTCAAACAATTCTGCTCCTTGAGAAATCTGAGCTGTAATGGTATTCATGGCTTCTGTGACTGGCACAACTCACTAGGCTTGTACCTCAAGCAGAGTTTTTGGCTACAATTTGGCCTGCAACACAGCAATCTGCTACTCCATATCAACCTTGAAATTTTGAATCTCGGTCGTAGATGCCTTGAGGGCTGAAACGAGTCCCTCAATCTTGGCCTGGGGGGTGGCAGAGGTCAGGATATCTTCAGTCACAACAACACATAGCCTGCTGATTAAATGTTCCAACTTGGTTTGTTGCGCGACGGCAAGGATGCATGCAGCCTACGCCTGGGATGACTCAACTATTTTTTCAATGATTTTCTGCTCAGGTGTACTGAGCTAATACTACACTCGGCAGTCTTTGTGCTGGATATCCTCAAAGAGGGAGGTATGGAGGGCCTAGAGCGGTTCTTGTGGAAGCTGGGATAAATCAAAATGTACTTTTGTGGAGGCCTAGACTTGTACACACAAGGCAGGTCAACTCAGGGTGAGTGTTGCACCTGGCAGGGGGCAGAGGCGGCTCTCAGTCGTGATGATTAGCTCAGTGCTAGTTGCTGGGGGCGGCCTCGCTTAAACCATGCTCATCTGTAGGGTATTGGTCTAGAGCTGTAGAGATTGGAGCTCAAACTGTAATGCAATGACCATGGCCTTCTGTTGCTCTTCCAAAGCAAGCCATCTGTCCTATGAGGTGAGGGTGACCACATCTGCAATTTTCTCCAAGTCTTCCTCAGTCAAGGTAACTTCAATCTCCCTACCGGGCCTCGTAGCCTGTCATTTCTTTCGCTGGTCCTTGAGAGGGTTGGCTGTCCATTTCGTACCATGAGGGGAATCAGCACCCTGTGCATCCAGACCCTCTATGTCCATATCCTACTGTGATTCCTGCACCACACCCTACGCTGCATCCTTTGTCCTGCTGGAGCCTTCCGGGCCATGTCTTTCTGCATTCTTGGTGGTATCGGGTGGCATGGCCTTTGGGGCTGTGCTTGTACCCACAATATTAGCTGCACCTGATTTGAATCCCAATCTCTAGTATGGTGGCCAAGTGGATCCGGTTGATTTCCTCATTGGCGACCATGTAAGGCAGCGATACCCAAGCTGGATCTTTACGGCCCCAAATCTGCACATTGTGCATTGTGACCTGGAACGCTCTGATGCTCTTGTACTTGTCATAGGCCATCAGTGACAAGCATGGTCGGGAGTGAATTGCTGCTGTGAGCCCACTCTGAAATAGGACCCAAAAGACTTTTTTATCCTCAATGCGTTGCTCATCATTCGAATCCCAAAAAATTTCATATTGCACCCCCTCGCACATGTATGGTTCGAGCTCAGGTAGGATCGAGTCCTCGGGGGTTTCCCATGTGACCAATGAAATTAGGAGTAGTAGCCAAGAGTAGCAAAATACCCTTCCATGATCCTGGGCCTCACGCACGTTCTCCAAAAATTCATTGCAAAGGAATTGTGACCAGTTGTCGCAGACCCCATTTTCGCAACGATCAGCCAACTGAATTACATAGGCAGGGATAATCATGGCCTGGTACTTGCGCATCATCATAAAAGCTAGCATCAAGGTAACCATGCGCACTCCTGGGTCAGTAATGATGTTGATCCGGAATCCCCCAGTATTCCGCTCAACATGGTAGCCCTCCTGCACCTTATCGGCGATCTGTTGCTCATACTTCTTGCCGATGCACTCCATGGGATTCGACCCCTCCATGGGGAGACCAGTAATGTAGTGAATTATGGTGGCATTAATGGGGATGCAGTCCCGGATCCACAAGCTGACGTCATGGATTAGGGCTAGCAGTTGTTGCGCAACTTGGTCGGTTATACTGTATCAGCCAAAATGAGGTATCTGTAGCAAGTTTAGTAACCTAGATTTTTCTAGCCCGTGCACCCATGGCATTGGTACAACCCTTAGCATGTCGTCCTCCAGTACTCTTTCATGGAACAACTCAGGTGCCAGTTCTAGGAAAGCCTCCAGGTTGGCAAGGTCGTGGTCGTCAAACTTAATTGATGCAAGCTTGCCATGCGCTTCTCCAATTATGGGTACTTCACCCGAAATTAGTGGAATTTGCATATAGGCGCGCATACCTTCAGGGTTCTTAGGGGTGCACACCGAGGGCCTGCGAGGCCAAACATAGGACACTAGCCAAGCGATTGGTTCAACAATATGAGCCTCTTCCTGAGCAGACAGAGGTCACTTTGTTAGGTTAGGCGAGTGTGCCTGGGGAACTGTTCAGGGGATTTCACATTCCGATGGGAGGTGCATGGCTTCCCTCAAACCCATTTTGTAGCCCTCCCCTACCCTTGCTCCTGGCCTTTCCCCTAACTCTTCTTTTTCTCCACCTTCTTCCCTTTAGTTGGTGTGGACACAACCTCTTAAACTTCAGGGGTGACCTCCAATACTTCATTAGTAGAAGCCATGCTCTACGAAGATTCAGCGAGATTTTTCGTGGTCATTCTCGCTCTAAAGACGAACTCGGGATTGCTACTATTAGAGGGGGTAGCCCAATGTTGAGCCCCAAAGATGTCCTTCTTTTCCACCACATTTCACTTCATTTCCTTTGTCCCTCATCAATTACAGGCTTGAATGATCAATAGGATTGATTAGTATTACTTTAAGAATGTATATAATGACTAACTTGCTATGTTTTCATGATTTTGTTGTTGTAGTAATTTTTTACTAGACTCAGCTACAGAACGCAGTCATTCTGTAGCCAGTCGCCTATTCCGCAGCTATCTTCATGTTCACGCAGGTTCCAGGTGTCACCTCAAGGAAAAACGCATATGGTCGTATTCCACATCACTCCCCCATCATTTCTTGCTCTCCACGAAGTCTGAGCTCGAGTCTACAGGTGGTTATGCACGTGGGAAACCAAAACTAGGAGATAGACTTCTAATAGGACAAGGACTGTACAGATGTCCTTAATCATAGTACGAGACCACCACCAGAGTTCTAGTTTGATTTTAGTTGGGAAAGACATTTATTCCTATTTTATCTCAAAGACAGTTATGTAATTTTGTTATAAGTATGGCTCGGGAGACCGAGAAACAGCTAGCTAGATTTTGTTTTATTGCTAGATCTCAGAAGACCGTAATACTCTGTTTTGAAGAATTTCTCCTTTAATGAAAGAAGCATCACTTTATTGCAAGAGCTGAGTCAATCTTGAGTAGATTTGCATGCTAATCCGGTGGTAGAGGGCCCCTGCTACCTGAGAAGCTTTGTTCATATGGTTTAGATAAGTAACTTAGCCTTGTTTCATTCCTAGTTTAATCAATTTTCTAAACTTTGTGTTTTTATACTTACTTGCAGTGGATGCCACAGTCAGTCTTATCCTTACAAACTATTCCAAAATACCACTAACATTGGATGAGATATAACTGTAGTATTTTAGGAGTTAGTTGCATTTCTCTGAGCTTTATGATTTTGTGCTCAATTACATCAGTTGTTACAGCTAGTCTTGTTCTTATAAACTCTTCCAAAATATCACTAACTCTGGGTGAGACATAGCTGTGGTGTTTTAGAGCTTTGTTGTATTTTGTTGAATTTTATGCTTTTATGCTCATTTACATAATATGTTGCAGCTAGTCATGTTCTATAAATTATTCCAAAAAACCACTAACTCCAAATGAGACAGAGCTGAAACATTTCATAGAATTAGTTGCATTTTAGTTTAGTTGTAGTACTCCGGAGGTAGATGTTACTCTAGTTTAATTCTATCACTATATTTCAAGTTTTATAATGGCACTCTAGTTCAACTCTGTTCACCGTATTTCAAGTTAGATAAGTGGCATTCTAAATCAGTTCCAGTTCACTGCATTTCAAGTTAGGTTAATGGCATTCTAGTTTAGTTGTGGTCACTGTGTTTCAAGTTTGATCAATTGCATTCTAGTTCAGTATTATCCATTGTTCTTTAAGTTGTATTAACTGTCAAAATTAGACTTCACGGCCTTCATTGTTTACAAACTACTCTTGTTCTGACTTTCTATTAATGCACCATCATATGGACAGGAATTAGTTATATCAGTTTAAGGCCTTGATTGTTCTGCAATCTTTTGCAATTTCACGAATAAGCCTTTTCCCAAAAACTATTCTAGAAAATATTTAACTTTTGAATGAGATTTAGTAGTGATAAGTTGAGCTGTAGAATGGATTAGTCTTAGCATTACAAGTAAATTCAGAGTAGAAATCTTATTGTGCTACAAATAGTCTTTTCCAATTGTGTTCTAATAAACTTCTAGCCATGGATGAGATTCTTTGTAATATTGTAAGATGATTGTTTACTTAGGAGAACCTCATTTTCACTAAAATTGTCCTTTTCTCAAGCTATTCCAACATATTTCTAATGAATGAATTGGATGAGTTCATGTTATGAGTTATTGAGTTCATGTTGTGATTTGTTTCCTTGCTATGAGTCATTATCAAGCTTTGCATTTTCTGTTCTTTAGTGCCATACATAGTTTAGAATAGGTTTTGCTCTGTTTTAAGTGTGTCCAACAACTTATCTTTGTCAAAACTTAGTTCTTTTCCTTTCCAACATAAAACCATAAAACCAAAAACATTAGAAAAACACTAAACACAACGTAGTGAGAAACAGATACCTAGGCACATATAGTGCACCTCACTTCAGCAGTTTACTAACCCTAGTTGACAATTTATGACCTCAATTTAGGAACACTAAATTGAGCACATGTACCCCACCTGTGACATGAATGGTATACAATAGCTTTGGAAATTCACAAGGCACAAGATTTTTATAATGCACGAAACCTACTTCGATATACCCTCGTCCATTTATAGCTTTGGATAGTGAAAAACAGTCGGGTGAAACTTAGTTGAAACTTACCATCAAGGAAACGGTAAAAAATCCTTGGAAATCACTGCATTAATTGCCTACTTCCCGCTCCTTCCAATGGTAAAGTGGGATTTTTACCCGCCTTTACTATTCCAACGCATGCCAGTTTTTGCAGCCATGGATTACACCGCCCTCCCAGTCATGACCTCCCAGTTTTCTAGACCTCGGCGATTGACCCTCACGGCCCTGGGCCGCACCCCCATCTTTCGACTTCAGCAACCCCCACGCGTAGAATGGCTCGGCTCGCATTTTCCTCTCGCTCGCGTGTGTTCGCCCTAATACACTACTCCGGCCATATATTCATTTGACCCAGCACGGCTTGGACCCACTGCCATTAAAATACATCCCCGGCACAACAGCACGCGCAACGTAGCTAACCCGGACAGCTCCTTCGTGTTAGTAATTTCTTTTACCATGTAGGGGCCTAGCTAGTGTCGATTTTGTACTTCCTGGATGTTTTGTAAATTGATATCATATAGCAGACCACCCTACTTCGTAAAGACCTTCCTCGCTCTATCTTCATCATGCCATGCTTTTTCTCAAAGCCCGAACTTGCGAACAAAGTTAGCAATGATTGATCTTCCTCCAAGGCAACTAGCTGCGCTAAGAATTCCTCCATGATATCAGGCTCTGCCATGTTTATAAAGGCTGTGATGCACAGGCTAGGAACAATATATTCCATGGGCATAATGGCCCCCTTTCCATAAACCATCTGAAACGATGTTTTCCAAGTCAATTTATTGCATGTACTTCGATAGGCCCAAAGGAGAAATGGGATACACAAGTCCCAATCACTTCGATCAACATTACAGATCTTGGTCAACGCCTGTTCCAGGATTTCATTAAAAGCTTCTACCGTTCCATTTGCCTGCGGGTGATATGGGGTACTTTTTTCATGGTGGATTCAAAATTCTTCAGTCAAATCTTGTATTGTTTCATTAATGAAATGCGTACCTCTATCGCTCATCAAGATCTTCGGACAACCAAACCTGGTTAGAATATGTTAAAAAATAAAGTGCGTAGCATTGTGTGCAGTACAATCCTTCACAGCTTCTACTTTGGCCCATCTAGTTACATAATCAGTTGCAGTGATGATGTAGTGGGCACTTATTTTCTTCCCTGGTGGGTTGATGGGCCCAATGAACTCTATGGCCCATTTTTCAAATGCTTGCAGGGCCATCTGTGGTTGCAAGGGCATTTTGTCCCTGCGTGATGGTATTCCTATCCTTTGGCATGTGTCATAGGCTTTGCAATAGTCATAAGAGTCACTATGGACTGTGGGCCACCATAGCCCAACTCTTAAGATCTTCTATGCTATCGCTTTCCCTGCGTAGTGATCTCCTACTATGCTTCCGTGGGCTTCTGCTAAGATGGCTTGTCTTTCATGCTCCAGAACGTATCTTCGTAGTACCTCATCAACTCCCATATTATACAAGTGGGCCGCTATGATGGTAATGTCTGTTGCACGGGTTACCAGCTCTTTTTTCTATTGTACCAAATATTCTACAGGTGCCATCCCCGTAGTTAAGAAGTGAATGATATCGGCGAAGTGCGCATCAACCACTTGAATAGAAAATAGCTGTGCATTGGGAAATCCTTCCTCTAGGTTGGTCGGTTCTTCACCACTCTAGATTCAGGACAAGTGGTCCAGCCCAACATTTATTTTCCCTGGCTTCACAAGGATCTCAAAATCATATTCCTTAAATAGCAGTAGCCATCGGCAAATCTTCCCCCCCAACACAAGCTTATTCACTAAGTACTTCAAAGTTGAGTGATCCATGAAAATCTTGAACTTCCCTCCTAACAGATAATGTCTGTATTTCTGCAGGGAATATACCATGGCCAGCCCCTCGTGCTCAGTAGTGGAGTAGTTATGCTCTACACTAGAGAGTTTTCTACTAGCAAATGCAACCAGGTGGTCAATGTCCCCTTCCCTGAGCTGCGTAAGGAAAGCTCCTAGGGCAATCCCTGAAGCATCTACATGGACATAGAAAAATTTCACCCAGTCTAGAAATATGAGGATAGGTGTAGAGACCATATTTTCCTTGAGTAGCTCAAAGCTCCTCTGACACTCCATGTCCCAAAAAAACGAAACATCCTTCTTTAACAACTTCTCCATGGGTGTCATGATCAGTGCGTACCCTTGAATGACCTTCCGGTAGTAGCCCGTGTGCCTGAGGATGGAGCGCAACTATTTCTCAGTTGTAGGGACTGCCTTGTTGATGATAACTGCTACCTTGGTGAGGTAAACCACCAATCCCTTCCGAAAACTATGTGGCCTAACAAGATCTTGAAAGGTACGCAGAATATTCACTTTTTAATATTTAAGGAAATCTAGTGCTTTCTACAGGCGTCCAACATCATGTGTAGGTTCGAGACATGCTTCTTTATCAACCCAAATACTATCCAATCATCAAAGTATACCTCCAAGAACTTATGGATGAACTCCTTGAATACTGCGACCACTACCCGCGAAAAGATGGCAGGGGCATTCTTGAGCCCAAATGGCATGACGATGTAGTGGAAGGATCCCCATTTAGTGGAGAACATAGTTTTCCTGCGATCTTCAGGTACGATCTTGATCTGATGGTAGCCCGAAAACCCGTTATTGAATGAGTACACTTCCTGCCCTCCCACATTATCTAGAATTTCATCAGATAATGGCGTAAGGAAGGGATCATGTACGCAGGCATCATTCAGTTTGTGCAGGTCAACACAAATTCTTATTTCTCCTTTAGTATTTTTCTCCTGGACCACCATAGGGCTTACCCAATCGGACTGTTATACCGATTCATTGATACCTATGGCTATCATTTTGTCAATTTCTTCCCCGAATTTCTGCTTATACTTGGGGTTCAATCGGTAAAGTCGCTGCTTAATAGGTCGCACATATGGTTTTAAAGTGATGCACATGACCCCCAGGTCCCCAGTAATACCCTTGAGTTTTGAGAATTTCATAGGAAACAGGTCCTGGTACTCTATGAGAAGCTCTGCGACTTTCCCAATGGTATCATCATCCCAGTAGTCCCCAATATTAGCTATCTAAGGTTGGCCTTCTGTTCCAATGTTGACTTCCCTAAGTTGAAGAGGCTTGGTCATATTGACGGTCTGTAGTGGGGGTCTAAGAAATGTGCATTCACCTTTTGATTCTGGGATAGTGATATTTCACAGGTCTTCGACACATTCCTCCACTGATAGATTGTGACAGTTAACAATATCTTGCATCTGCGTATCCCAAGCTGGTGCCCCATACTCCACACGCTAGCATGATTCATCAAATACTAGGGCATCTATATCCTGCAGGGCCTCGTCTAATTCCTCAGTTCCACCTATCAACCCGAACGTCCCCACAAAATTTTCCTTCATGGTCGCACAGTGGTGGGTACGATGATGTAGTTTTGCATCCAAATACCATGCAGTGGGGATTGGCCCCAAGGCATGAATGAACAGGTGGACCCATTCATCCATGGTATTTTCACACCATACCTCCATCCATGCAGCCACGTGCTTGCGTGGGTCTCCTTGGCCAAGGAAAGTCCCCACGCGTGGGTGAAGCAGAGGTTCAAGTCATAGGATCATCATCTTGTGACACTCCTACCAATCTTGGAACGTCCCCTTATGAATTTCCCAAGATCACGCAGAGGTTGAGCACATGGTTAGGTTAAATGCCCACATTCTTTGCTCCCTTGGGACTTCTGCTTCAAATGTTCTCAGAAAATCCCTAATATTACCAGAAAAATAAAAATAAGGAAACTCTCTTACCTATAAGGAGATACACTAGAAGCTCTTCATGATCCTAAGACATCGTAGCCCAAATACATCATGTAACTGATTCTTCCAATTTTCAATCTCCCCGTCATAGTGAAAGAGACATTCACTGTCTTTCTCCCAACAAACCATTCCATCAGTTGTAAGGTTAATCGAATCCTCATCCCAGGAGGTTAGTTTATAGATATGATCCCCTTCGTCTTCTTCATGCACAGGTTCTATATATCGCTCTCCTTCCACTGGGTCTAGAGGGACTATCACTCTCGTACCCTCATTCTAAAAAACTATGCTCCTTTTCTTCAAGTTGATAATGCCTCCCATGTCTATAGCCCAATCCAGTTCGAGGAGTGCAGGATAAGGGTCCGCATCTTCAACGATTTGAATTACCTCAAATGCCACACGTACCTTCATCCCTGTGATATCTACCATAATCTTTGATAGTCTCCCCAACTGTATGATCTTCTTTTGGTTAGCCATGCGCAGTGGTATAGTAGACCATTCTAGCTTAGGTTCTCACATCCTTTTCCACATCTGTTTGGGCAGGAAATTCTCATCGAATCCTAGATCTAGGTGGACTTGATCCATTTCATAATCGCCAATCTGCATTGTTAGCTGCATTTTCCTGACCAGTTTGTTTCTTATGCTTGTACGATTTCTGAACATATTTAACTTCTGTGGATGGGTCAGTTATATCTTCGCAGTTGTCTATTAGTGCTTGAAGATTTTCTACTACCTTCTGATTGCGTTGTAGCTTCATACATGCCTGTAGGAATGGTTTAACTTCACCATCCGCTCTTAGGTTTGTTGGAGCCTTGGAAGTAGATGCCTTATCCTTGGTAAAGTCTTTGCGAGATTCGATGAAGGTTTCCTTCTCTTTCTGTAGGTACAATCTTTCCTATTTGATAGTATCCTTTCGGATAAGGGGTTCAGCTGCAACTCTTTACTGAGCTCCTCCAGTAGCCATGCTGTTGTGTGTTATGACATTAATATTGGGTCCCTCATCACGTGGTTCTACCTTAACCCTTTGCACATTCTGAGTTGGTGTCTTCTATTTTTCCTGCATTTTTGCTATCAGTACGGTACAATCTTCGATCACATGATCCAATTGTCTAAAATATCGACAATATTGTCATGCAAGGTTTAGATAGTTCCTTGCGAAGTGCCCTATTTCTCCACAGTTATAACAAATCAATTTCTCTCTTCCCTGACCTGTGCTTCCACCTCTTCCCCCTCCCCTTCCTCTGGCTGGGGAGCCTCCTTTCCTCAAGGGAGATAGTGGTGAAGAAGGGTCATCCTATACCTTGTATAGGTTTCCTTGGTCTATCATTAATTCATAGTTCCAACAGTTATGTTCGTCATGCCCCACATATGAACAGAATCAGCACCATTGTTGCTTCAATTCTGGAACATAAACACCAAGACAGGGGTAGTGGTTGGTATCATTTAAAGTTAAGCACATGGGGGCCAAGGGACCCGTAACGTTGGACCGCTTGGTCCCATAGCCTCTTTAGGGCGTAATGGGCTGGGTCTCCCAGCCTGCATGTAGTTCGCCAGCAGATGACATTGATCCTTGGTGTGGCCAGACACCCTTCATATTATGCACCATACGTCTGGGCTAGCTTCTTTTCCTCACTCCTTCTACAAATTCTAGTTTTTGAGGTGCATTGCCTCCAGCTGTCCTTGGATCTGTTGAACCCCAAACTAGGCATTATCTCTTGGCGTAGCCTCCAGCTTCATAGAAATCTCCAAGGCTTTCTGTTCCGTCTCAATCACTTGCTAACCGATAAGTCTACGCAAGTGAATTAATAGCATGGCAATGAACCATTCCTTGTGTTTTCTATCATCATACTGAAATTCCCCATCCCTGATAACCTTATTTAGCCACTGATCAACCTCCCATACCGACTCAGTGGGTCCTTGTCTAAAGTCCTTCAAGTCAACCACCAGCTGAGCATAGGACTTAGGCTTCCAGAACTGTTGTTTTAAAGCATTCTTAATCTCTTGAATAGATGGATCCGCATGCTGGCCTACGTACCCCATGTACCAATCCAGGGCCCGTCCTTTAAAGACGAGGGATAGATACGCCCTCTTTACAGCATCTCTAGACACATTCTGCACAGTCCATACTGATTTTGCTACAAACCAAAATCAGTCCATGTCTTCATCTCCTACACCCTTGAAGGTGGGCAACTTCATGTGTGCTGACATATCTTCTTCTAGTAGTGGTGGAGGTGTGGGGGATTTCTTCCCTCTATGCTGACTCGAAGGTGGTGTAGCAGAAGGACTAGTTCCTGCGTGTGCAGCCAACTCTCTTAATGGGCTGTAGATGGATCTATCCCCTTCTCGGTTGGCTCGGTAGTACTTACCACTTCGTGTTGTACTCTCACTCTGATCAGAGGTCATTCATTTAATGTGGCTACACAAAATTCCCTTTTCGCACAGGGAATTTTAATTATCAATGGCAAGGTCCACAAGAACCTACCTCGGAATCCTTTGAAGAACCTCCTCTCCACCTCAGATTATGACACAAACTGATTGATTTTGAATTCCATTACAAATCCTCCTAGCACACTATCTACCCAATGATTTACCATGCGGGTGATTCTGTTCTCAGCCTTCTCCAACTTTTGAATAAATTCTGGAGTCCACTGCATAACCTAATCATCTTTCCAACACGTCTGGAATTCTACTAGACTCACTAGCCACTCCTGGAGCTCGTGCGCAAAAGTTACAAAGAAAATTTCGTATAATTCGGTGAAAATATATTTGTTTTTCCACTTCTTAGTTGTCAGCTTCATGCTGCGATTCTCCTTTATGGAAAATTCCTGAATCTTTCTTTCGAACCAGTCTTCAAGTTCCAATTTCTCAGGTCTCCAACGACCTCGTGGCATTACCCGATCTCTCTCTCAAAATGCTCCCAGTCCCGACAACAGAACCATTTTTTGGCTTAAGGGGTCCTAACCCAGGTTCAGAGTTAAGGTTTGCCAACAAACACCTATACTACTGGCCCTTTCGACAATGACCTACTTTCGCAAGCCAAGATCTCACACGAAGTAGTATGGGTGGGCGTTGGAACCAGGTTTCCACACCCTAGGAGAGAGTAGTTAATTAAGGCCGATATTCATTGAATCTATCAGGTTTGCATAGAAAAAAGCCTATTATCGAGCCTTTAACAGTATAATCAGCATATAACAAAGCTACTATCATTAACAAATATGATCAATACATTCTCATCCACGTGCAAATTAGCAATTATCACCATAGAACATTATAATCGCAGCTAATTCATATATCACAGACACAATCACAGCTTATTTAAATAACACAGAGGCACTTCAGTAATAAACACAACCAGTCCAGATATCATAAAGATACTTCAAATATATTCCTCATTCATTAATATCCAAAAACCCAATTACAAACCCAAGACACAGCCCATGCACACAGCAGGACTGAGGATCTCCGCGCACACAACCAGTAGGAGTCCTTACCCCAAACAACCTAATACAAATCTCAATAGGTCGTACGTAGCATCAATCTTACTTACTTCCTACTTTCTAGACCCAACTATCTATCTGTTTATATCATTGTAGCCTTTTCTATCCTATGGTCTACAAACCATGGTTTGTAGACTCTAGGAATATTCTTTTGTTGTAAAATGTACCTAGGTCGGTCTTCATGATCACTATGTAATTATGAAAAGAAGAAGACAATAATAATAAAAATGTATTTTTGTCTCATGAGTTTCATGAGCAATATTTATGTAGATATACGTCTTCTTGATGTCTATTAGGTTCATGATTCAGTGTTAAAGACATGAAGGATCCAAACCTTATAAAGAAGCTCACAACAACCCTCCAAAAGTGTTGGAAGACAAGATCAAAATATGGTGGAAACAACCTTCATCAATCTTGGAATTTATGTGTATTAATATGCCAGAGAAACAAACTACAAGTTGGCCCAAATTGAAGTTATTAAGTCGGACTAAAGTAACAGTTGACTGGTTGGCCTAATAAGATCAGTCTCCTATATATATACCTATACTGCAACTCATTTGGAGACAACAGAATTGCGGTAGAGTCTAAGGTTATACAGCGGATAATTGAATTTAGATAAGTCTGATATTGAAGAGCATAGAAAGGAGAAGATCCAAGACAAAATTGAATACAGATAAGATAACATATAAAGGAGCAGATCTAAGACAGTATTAAATGCGGACCTATTTGAGGTTACTCAGAGTTTAAATGCAGATATAAAGGACAGTAGTTAGTGCAATAGAAAAGTACAGATTGCAGATTATACAAGAGGAAGCAGATTTCGGAAGGAACCAAAGAGTATAGTCTACAGTTTGAAGAATCTAAGAAACGAGTTTGTCAAAGACAAATATAAAGGTTTGTAAGAAGACAAGCTAGTAAGGAAGGTAAATCAGAGATTTACCTTCCTAACCATATTTCAGGACATTTAGTTACAAGTGTAAATAATTATGTCTCTACATTTGACTAATTACTTTGATAACTGACTTGATGAAAGATTAACTAAGTTAAAGAAGAGAATACATAAGCAAGCTCACAAGTAGTTATCAAGAAGAGAATTTTTTTGTATTAATCACAAGCCCTACAAATTCTCAACATGGTTTGAGAGCTAAGGTGATAGTTAAGGAAGGGCATCTAATTCTCTGATATTTCGGGAGGAAATTGTAGTTCGAATGTCACAGTTTACAATTCAGATCATAATCTCGGGCTAATTTTAGAAGTGTTTTTAGATCGTTGGAATCACAACAATGCTCTCGGCATACCTAGTGCAGATCACAATGAAAATACTAAATATGATTTTAGTGATATGTTACAGCTTGGTTCTATGCTACTTCAAGTCCAATAAAAAGTGAAAGAATAATGATGCTACCTCAGTAACATTCCATAACAGTCACACGTTTTGATGTTATATGTTGGTGTTTTCACATATAGTATCGGTGCTATGTTAAAGGAAAGATTTCAGTGACATAATAATACCTCAGTATTATGAAAAAAATTAAAAAGTGATCTCAGTGCCATGACAAAATAAGGTCTTCACAATATAACTACAAGGAGGTCTAACCAAAAAGAAAATCTTCATACAATCTTAGTTATGTCATAAAGGAAGAAGGCCAGAAGATTAAAATGAATTTCCATTCAGGCTAGGTTACCTCTCATTAAAGCAAGGATCCTCTCCTTGTCCTCAAAAGAAGATCATCTAAAGGGAAAGCACTAACACATCTCTTCTCCACCGCCATCGAAGAAATCAATCTGAAGACTTTATCTTCACTTATCAAGTAATTATTTTTCATTCTATAATCAAATTTGGTTAAATGACTTTATTTTTGCAGGAAGACCTATCAGCTGATTGGGCTACCAAGAATCCTTGCATGAGGACGATAGTCACAGTCCTCGAATAAAGTAAAGTCATGGAAAATCTATAAAGGTCAAGATTTATCTTAATACATGGAAAGGGATAGAAGGGCTCAAAGGATTCTTATGGAAGCAGTCAAAGTCCTTACCTCCCTCTATATATGAATAATTGGAGACATCAAGGAAATACAATCCCAATAGGAGAAAGAAAGGAAGCCCATATCATCGAAAAGAATGGAGGAAGGTGAAGAAAAGAAGTTCAAGGAAAATCACACAAACTTATGAATAATGAATTGATTTCTATTGGATATATGATAGGAAGCAATGTAGCATCTTGATATAAGCATGGCAGGAAATCCTAGTGAATCAACTCCGGGAAAAACTCTTTGACAAAATTTAAGAAAGTAGTCATCAAATATCAAGGGTCATCATAGAAACATACTTCTGGGATGTCATGACATATTGATGAAACAATCCAAGGGAATGAAGCTATTCATTCCTAAAAATTTCTAGAGGATGACTCAAGGGAAAAAGGGTAAAGAGGTATGTATGTATTTATATACTAACATTGGATGTTGTGAAGTCATGTCATATGGTTGTAGGTAATGAACTTCTGTATTTAGAAGTATGATCTATGGAGGAGTATCTCTCAGTACACAGACAGATGAAATCAACATAACATGTCCTCATGAAATATGAGGTGGTTGTATATGAACAAGAAACTAGAAAGGTTATAAGTCCCTAGAATGTGCAAAGAGGAAGAGATCATGAACTACAACCATGTCTAGATGTGACTAAGAGATCTCCTAGAAAGATATGTAGGCTCTGACAGAAGTCTGGTAAAGAAGAAGACCTCTAGAAAAAACCATATCATTAGGAGATGTGTCAATTTGTATGAAGGAAGACGATGCCTACATGAAGATGTCATGATGAAAGATCATCACTAAGGTAACTTTCGTTCTAAAATTTAATATGAATATGTTTATCTGGATGAATCTGTGTAGGGATGCTAATCATGAGAAAGGATGTATGATCCTTGGAAATGATTCGAAGGAAAGCATCATGACATAACAATGGACCAGATAAAGGAAGTCTGATGAATCACTCTGATAGCTGACATGACTCAGGATGGAAGTGATGGATGATCTATGCCCTATGAAGCTAAAATTTGGAGATTCCTCAATATCATGACATCAAGAACAGGAATTCTTCATGAGCAGCTGGATGTCTCACCATTGCTACTAGAGGTCCCTGATTAAGAGGGAGCCTGATTGTAACTTTCTTACTTTGAAGAAACTTGGTAATTCCTAAGGATGAGCTTAGGTACATTCTTTCTATAAGAATGAGTACATTCCCTTGTGGAAGAAGGTCCTCCCTGGGAGGGAGAGATAGACACATCATTCTAGTCTTGGGAAGATAGAATGGAGGATTAAGTAATCATCTGGGATTCGATAGTCTTTGAGAATGTGATATGGCATTCAATATAAGAGTAGTCGTGGACTGATATTCTTTGAGGGCTAGCTACCCAAGAGAAGAATATTTCGGGAAGGTCATACTTTGGGAACACCCAAGTGGAGTATGTACCTTGGAGAGACAATGACGAAGGTGTCTATAAGTCATGTGTCTCACTAGCATTGAAGCCCATTGTCTCGTTGAAGGGATGGGGATGTTAGTCAAGGCCTTTCACTAGTACAAAGCTGGTTGAAATGACGTTATACAAATGCGATTACCAATCCAATTTTTTATGAAATTCTTTAGTTTGAAAATGATCATGTAAATATATGAATACCTCCCTAGTTAAGAGGGAGTGTTGTAAAATGTAACTAGGTCGGTCTTCATGATGACTATGTAATTATGAAAAGAAGAAGACAATAATAATAAAAATGCATTTTTGTCTCTTGAGTTTCATGAGCAATATTTTTTGTAGATAGACTTCTTCTTGATGTCTATTAGGTTCATGATTAAGTGTCAAAGACATGAAGGATCTAGACCTTATAAAGAAGCTCACAACAACCCTCCAAAAGTGTTGGAAGACAAGCTCAAAATATGGTGGAAACAACCTTCATTTATCTTGGAATATATGTGTATTAATATGCCAGAGAAACAAACTACAAGTCAGCCCAAATTGAAGTTATTAAGTCGGCCTAAAGAAACAGCTGAATGGTCAGCCTAATAAGATCAGTATCCAATATATATACCTATACTGCGGCTCATTTGGAGACAACATAATTGCAGTCAAGTCTAAGGTGAACATTGTTGGAGAAAGAATAAGAATTGCGGTCAAGTCTAAGGTTGTACAACAGATACTTGAATGTGGATAAGTTTGATATTGAAGAGCATAGAAAGGAGCAGATCTAAGACATAATTGAATATGGATAAGATAGAATATAAGGGAGAAGATCTAAGACAGTATTAAATGCAGACCTATATGAGGTTACTCATAGTTTAAATGCAGATATAAAGGATAGCAGCTAGTGCAATAGAAAAGTACAAATTGCGGATTATACAAGAGGAAGCAGATTCCAGAAGGAACCAAAGAGTACAGTCTACAGTTTGAAGAATCTAAGAAACGATTTTGTCAAAGACAAAGACAGTGTTTATATGAAAACGGTCTAGCAAGGAAGGTAAATCAGATATACATTCCTAACCATATTTCAAGACATTCAGTTACAGGTGTAAATAATTTTTTCTCTACATTTGACTAATTACTTTGATAACTGACTTGATGAAATATTAACTAAGTTAAAGAAGAGAATACATATGCAAGCTCACAAGTAGTTATCTATAAGAGAATTTTTTTTGTATTAATCACAAGCCCTACAAATTCTCAACACCTTTGACCCATTACAAAACATTGGGGGCTTTTACCCGCCTCAAAGTCCCTACACAAGACCAATTACTACAAAATTATATCAAAAATGCAGCTTAGGGAACCTCGTTCCAACAATGAACAAAGAATGAGCTTCATCATTTAGGGATGAACATTATATTTAGTAGCTAAATACCCATAGAAGTAGATGTAAAACTTCAATCCAATATTTCTTTAGTCATTTTTTTCCATGCAAATGACCTTTTCAAGATAGCCTTTAATTTATTATCTGAAGAGGGTCTCAACCTCTTTTCCATTATAAGCAAGAATCCTTTAAGGGCATAATTAGTGACAGTGGCCCCTTATTTCTTTAGCAAAATCCATGGAAACAAATGTTCTTAATGATTTGCATTTTTTGTAGCCTCAACATCTTCAAATGGTTAGAATGTGTGTTAATTCTTTGATTAATAATATTATTTGAGATATTTCCATGGCTTCTTAGAATAGAGCAATACATGTCATACAAGAATTTTCCTTTTCATACTTTACACATCATTCCAATTATGGCACATGTATGCATAATTTTCCTAAATATATTCAAATAATGCATCTCATATTCTAAAGGTTCTAGGAGACATTAACCCTCACACTTAAGTTCTAAAACATGTAACATTGTAGTATGATTTTCATAAGATCATAATGAAAATTTCAAATCTACTTCAAGTATTTGAGATAAATTCCTTTCTAAGATCAATATAATTTAGTGCCACATGAGTTCAATAAACCATACCTGACCTTTCATCCTTCCACAATGGTTTTTGTGAGATCTCCTTCGAGAGGATTGTCTAACTTTCATAGAACAAACTTTCTTCTTCAAGTAAGGTTTCAGTGGTTTCTTTTTCGTCCGGAGAAGAGCACAAATTTTCCATAGGAATTTATTCGAACTTCTGGTCATAGATATAATTCAATGAGTCTCAATTTTAAGCTTCCTGCTATCACCAAATTGAACTTGATTGGCTTCTCATCAAAAAAATTAGTGTAACTGTTTCAAACCACTTCTAACTGAAGATTAGCCTCTTCAGTTTGAGAGGGCTCTCTCAAGGGGGGTTTATGATTTTGAATAATGATAGTACTAGATAACTAACTCTATAGATTATGTAACTTGCTTTTTATGATTGATTTCAAACCACTTCAAACTAAAGATTAGCCTCTTGATTTTGAGAGGGCTCTCCCAAGGGGGGTTTATGATTTTTAATAATGATAGTACTAGATTTCTAACTTTATAGAAATTGTAACTTGTTTTTTTTTTATTGCAGGTTGAAAAATGCAGGCTTGCTACCATTAGGCTTATGGAGTCAAAAATCAGTAGTTTCAGTGATAGTGGTTCTTCATATGGAAGCTAAGGCAGATAGAGGTTTTTAACAGAGGTGAACTCACACACAAAACATAGGAAAACACAGTCATTTCATCACTAAAGGAAGTGAGAGCATAAAAGTATGAATTCTAAGTAATAGAGATGAAATCTACTGCAAGTGCTAAAAAATAAAGATATAGATCAATAAGACATCAAAAACCTCATGAGAATATCAGGTCTGTGAAGAATAATGTCACTTTTTATTACTGATATTGGTCAAAAACATAAAAGTAGCAGTTTGGTGCAAATATTCTCCAACCCTTTACTACTTGGATGTTTTGTCTATAAATAAACATTCTTTACAACAAGGATGATCTTCCTAGTGGCTAGATCCTTGAATTATCCTATGACACCTTAGATGAATGAAATAAAAAACTTACAACAAAAAACTGACAACTATCTTAAGAAACCAACTCCTAATAGGACTCTATCTCCTATTTATTACATTCCTCTATCTTATCTATGAAACAATTACATGATGGTTACAAATTGAATGTCACATGCTCGAGAGACACATGACCAAATTCATCCCCAATTTACATATTCAAAACCCTCCTCTATCTATGGAACATAACCCTACTTTTTAGGAATGGATGACCTTCATCTTCAACTCTATTTTGATTGATGACCTGGCTGCATGGCACTCCCTTTGAGTCATAAATATCTACTACTGAGGTCGTGTGAACTGTTGGAAGTCTCCAGCTGGAAAAAGCTGCTTTAAAGATGCTCAAAATCCTTCAACAATTGTGCACTATGAAAACAAGACAATTTCGTAGCAAGTTTTGGTAACGTGGGAAAAGTGGCTTTTCCATCCATCATTTTCAATTCTTTGTTATTCCATCATTTTAATCACCATGGATACCCCTCCTTAAAAAAATTTAAAACTAACTTTAGATGCAAAAGGATACCTACAGGTTTTTTCGTAGCGTATTCCTGGCTTTAAGCCTGAGGTACGCTACGAAACTATGTAAAAACCCCGAAATTGTCCCTTTTAAAATTGTCTTAAAAAATTGACCTCCAGTTACAAAACGTGGGCTATTTACATGTTATGAATCTCATAAGACATATTCCATCTCAACTTACAACTCCTGTGGTCTTTCCTCCTCATTTACAATCAGTTGACTTATAGGCTCTTCCACCACTGTCATCTTCAAACCTTTCTTTTCCAGCTCTTCATGAATGAGATCCAATTGCTCTTGAAGGTCTTTCAATTGGTCCTTCAATTCCCTATTCTTGGATTTCAAGTGCAGTTTTACCCTTTTGATGTACTTGACCTCTCCTCTAAGTGCTTGAGTCCACTTTATCAGCTTTTCTGTATTGTCCAAGGTCTTTGAGACACTTGTGACTTGATCTTCAAATTGAACCCTTTCAACTCTATGCTTATTTGTCTCTTTCTTCAAGACTGATATCTCCTCCCCTGCCTCTTTCAGCTTCTCCTTAAGGGTTTCCATTTCTTATTTTTTAGTGATTTTCTCTTTACCCTTCTTTTGTTTGATAACTGGCTCCTCTTTTGCAGGTGAAGAGAGATTTATGATGCTTGGTGGTTGGGTA
Source organism: Pinus albicaulis (assembly GCA_034641835.2). Classification (NCBI taxonomy): domain Eukaryota; kingdom Viridiplantae; phylum Streptophyta; class Pinopsida; order Pinales; family Pinaceae; genus Pinus; species Pinus albicaulis. The sequence goes on along the minus strand of JAXQQM020062115.1, from coordinate 18,488 downwards.
GTTTCACTGACATTCTGAGACTCTTTACTTTTTTCCATGACCTTTCTTGCATGCCTGGTCATTGGCTTTCTAGGTTGAAACATGAAACTAGTATCATCACCTACAAACTGTAATTTTTTAGTTGTTTTACCTTTCCTGAGCTTTCTTTCTCCATATTCAACATCTTCAGCTTGAACAATAGGAGTTTATTCAATGTCAAATGCATGAAATATGTCATCTAAATTACCCTTAACCACTATTTGGCTCCTAGTAACTCTCTTACTGCTCTGTTTGCTGACTATTTGCTTATGTTTTGAAGGTTTATTTTTAGGTGTGCAAATCTTCTACAAAGGCTCTGTCTCCATACTCACTAGTTCTAGTGGGGATGATCTATTCCCTTCTTCAATTTCCTCTGCCACTATTGGTGATGAAATAATTCTAGGTTTGGTAATTTTTTTAGGAGTGAAAAAATCAACTTCGAAACCACTCATGAACATAAAGGATGTCCAATCTCTGCCTAATCTCTTCAACTCCTCTAATACCAACAACTTAGTCAAACCATGGTGAAAGAGAGAAGTTTCATTTCCTTCTGTTTTATCTTGAACCTTTCTGACATTTTACCTAGAATTCTGTATAAGTAAAAGGGCAAGTTAAGAGACGTCTTACCCACAAAATGTAGCAGAAGCCTAAGGTGGTAGGATTAGACCATGTGAAATCTTCCTTCATGGGTGAAATACTTTCGAATGATCATCACCAGCTTTGAATAGTTTTCCTTCATGAAACTCCTAGGGATGGAATTTTTTAGGTCAATTTCACTATGCTCTGGCTTGATGAACTCTCTGCAATCCTGCACAGTGAATTTGATGCCTTTAAACCACTGTTCCCCTCCTCTAAGGATTCCTGTTGCAACTGAAATGTTGTTTGGTGTTACTGTGAGGTTTAGCATTCCCACATTTGAATTTGTCTTCATGAAACTGTTAGAAAAATCTTTAGAAACCTGTAGATGACAACCCTACAATCTTTGACAGAATTGCAAGCAACCTGTTCTTCTGAAAATCTCCATGGCTGTTGGGTCTTCATTGAGAAAATTCATGTCCATGGGCTCATATATGTGGAAATTACCACCTTTTTTAGTTTTCTTCCTTGCAACCATGGTAACTTTATATCTTCTCAGCCCTGCTTTCTTAGTGACACCTGAAACCTTTGAAAATTCCAGAAACCTGCTTGGCTCATTGAAGCATCTCTACAGAAATCAAATAACATGTAAAGATAAACTGGAGTATGACAAAAATACTATTTGGGTAACATTTTATGGTTTCAATGACAACTCAGGCCTTAATCATGACACATGCATGCTAAAAAGGGTAATGATGACCTCTGACTTGGCTTTGTACATTTGAATTAACCCTAAAAAACTCGAATAACCTCCACCCTAACTCCTTCAATCATGAATTGACACTTTGCATCGGATTTGACAAGACAAATAGAAAAACAGTTTTTCGTAGCATATCTAGTTTATTCTCTCACAGTTTCTCTATGAAACTATTAGGCAGTTTCGTAGCAAAAAATGTTATTTCTCAGTATAAAACACTACGAAAATTTGTAAAATTGGCTTAAGTGTCCTTTTCAAATTTAAACTCTTGGGAAATGAAAAATGACACCTAATGATGACTGATGGGACATGACATGACCTAAATGGAGGTGGCTTTGAACCTTAGGATAGGTTAAACATGTAAAAATTGAAATTTTCCTATACCAACTTGAATGAATTAAGAATACATTTGATAAATGAATTGTATGACCATGTCAAGTAATGTTTCACATTTTTCTGAGTGATAACAATGGCTCCACTTGGGATCATGTGCCCCTCTGGCACACCAAAGAACCTATAGTTCCAGTGCCATCCATATTTTTTGAAAATAAAAATATCAAATTTGCCAAGCTTTCTTCAAACTCTAATGGCCTTCACCTCGGGCTCAAGCTTGATGATCAACTTGTATTTATTAAAATAAAATCATAATAAAATGGAATATATATAATGGAGTGAAAAATAGTAGAACTTAAGAGGAATAGTGCTTCAAAACCTGCCATTGACATGCCCTCCAGCACAAGATTGTCCATCCATATCCTGCAGTAGGTAAGTGTTGCTTCCATGGAATGAAGCTACTATGAATGGACCTTTCCATATATTCTAAAACTTACCATGTTTCCCCTTTTCTTCAATTTTGGCCTCCCACTTCAATGCCACATCTTGAATCTGAAAATTTTCCTCTTTGACATTCTTGTCAAATGTCTTCTTTATTCTATTTTGAGACTGTTGATTGATGTGATATACTTGTTTCTGGAATATCACCCTAGAGGTTCGTTGCTACAACCTCCAGAAAGGTGGGCATGCTACTTAAGAAGGACTCACACAACCATGCACGTCAAAACTAAATAGAGTAGAATGAGAAAGCATTCTAGGTCCCACGGCTGGCTGCATCCCGCGAGGTCCAAACCCCCAAGAATCATTCTTCCTTCTCAACCTGAAATACAAGAAAAAACAAGCTCAAGAACTCGGTTGTACAAGATATATCTACTATAAATGTTAGTGAGATTCATATAAAACATTAAATAAATCATAATGAATGCTTGTATAACAAATATTCTCATACAAATACATACACTAACACGATATCACAGGAAACAAAGATCTTTCGTATTATAAATAGCATGTACAGAAATAACGAGTGGAGAGATCACCTGAATCCTTCCACGATCTTCGAGCAGACCGTCGTCCGGATTCGTCCTGCCCTTGCCTCGCTAAGACTCTTTCCAAACTGGTGCATACGAGATGACATATAGGAAGATGAGCATCTCAAGGAAATAAAGGTTTCTTGAACTGAACTGGGAAAGTGCAGGAGGCACTGGGAATCAGACTTGGATAGGGAATACCAACAGAGTATAATATCAATAAATTCTCTCTCCCCCTTAGTCCATGCACATGAGGGGCTTTTATACTCCCTCCAAGTAGTTTCAACAGTTGGAAATAGTTGGCCACGTGCTGGGGTGGTTGAACTACCTGAGTAACCATCAACCCAGCCCAAAAATAGGGAATAATTATATATTTTTTAATCATTTTTAATTGCATACGCGGAAAAGTGCAGCTGGACTTGCGTATACACGCGGAAAAGTACGGGCATAGTCGCGTATGGGGATTTTTACACTGTTTTTAAGTGAATTTGTCCAAGTCTATAGGAATGGGTGCCCAAAACCATCAAAGCAATCATGAATCATGTGAAGGTGAGAAATGATGCTATAACAATACTTCCTCCCTTTTTTCTTGTAGAGCTATCAACTGGTTTATTCTCCTCTGAATATCATTAGGCTCCTCCTCTAATCCTTGCAACAACTTCATAACAGGCACTCCCAAGGATGTAGGAAAAATGGCTTCATCTCCATACACCAACTCATAAGGTGAAGTACCAATTGACCTTTTTGTACATACTCTATCAGCCCACAGAGCATACTTTAGCTTCAAATGCCATGATCTTTTATTTTCCTGCAACACCTTCTTAATAATTCTCACAATGTTTTTGTTAGAAGATTCAGTAAGACCATTACCTTATGGGTAATAAGTAGTAGAGTGTCCAAGTGTAATCTGATTTTTATGACAAAAACTGATCAAACTCATGGATTTGAAAGCTTGTGCATTGTCAATGATTATCTTCATAGGACAGCCAAACCTAGATAATATGTTATTCTCTAATAATTGAATGATTATTACATCATTTTCTTGCCTTGTTGGGATTGCTTCAATCCACTTGGTGAAATAATTAGTTTCTATCAGGATCCAGTGATGATGCCCTGAAGATGATGGATGTATTTCACTGATAAAATCTAGCCCCACTATTGGAATGGCACCTCAACATAAATTGGCATCAAGGGTAAATGAACAAGATTTTTCTTACCATCAAAAATCTAACATTCATGGCAAGCAGCTATCTTCTTGTAAACATCTTTGAACATGGTAGGCCAGTAGTACGTTGCTCTGAAAATTTTGTTTGTTGTGGCCTTCCAATAGTGATGACCTCCACAATCTCCTTTATGAAACTCTTAAATCACTTTTTCGGCTTCCTCTTCTAGCAAACAATTCAAAAGAATGCCACCAGTATCTTTCATTTTTATCTATGATGCAGTACCTCAGAGATTTTAGCTTCACAAATCTTTCTTTAGATTTAGTCAATTCACCAGGAGATCTATGATGATGTAAGACAAAGACAATGTCTCTTTACCAATCAGATAGAATGTACTTCTCTTCAATAAGAATCAACTCTTCATCTTCATTTGATAATTCTAAAATTTTTGCAATAAAATTCATATCAAGACGGTCAAAATTTGATTGTGCCATCAACTTTGCTAGCCCCTAACCTTTCACCATTTTTGTAGGTCTTATTTCTATATCATATTCCAACAAGTTAGCTATCCAATTCCCTCTCTTACCATCAATATCAACTCGAGTCTAGATGTCTTTCACTACAGCATTAGGCACAAATGATATGACACGAGAATACAAAATATAAATTCTGAAGTCTTTGATGGCTTTGACCAAAGCATATGCCTGTTTCTCTAAGATGTTATACTTCAGCTTTGCGTTAGCAAGGGTTATATTAAAGAATGAAATTTGTTGCTCAGTACCTTGTTGTCCTTTCTACAGAAAAACTCCAGCAATTTTGTTTTTTGATGCAAATCTAAAAACTAGAAATTCCTTTGAAAAATCTGGGCTAATCAACACCGGGGCATAAGTAAGTGCCTTCCTGATTTCTTCAAATGACTTCTTTTCTTCAACTGCACATTTAATGTCAGCTCCTTTCTTCAGCATCTTAGTTATATCTTTGACAATTTCAGCAAAATTGGGAATAAACCTTCTGACAAAATTCACTCTTCTAATTAAAGACTGAATTTCCTGCCTGCTTCTAGGTAGATCTACTTTTTGAATGGCATTGACTCTATTTGGATCAATATTTATCCCATATTTAGATATAATGTGCCCAAGAAAATTTATAGAAGTTAAAGAAAAAATACTTTTAGTGGGATTAAGAGAAATACCAAACCTTCTACACTTCAACAGAAGTTTCTCCAGATGCTTCAAATGGTCTTCCTCTCTTCTTGAGAAAACTGTTATGTCATCCAGATAGAAAACCACCAACTTATCTTTCTCCTCAGCAAAGGCAATGTCCATTTCTCCTTGAAATGTCACTCCTGCATTCATTAGACCAAAGGGCATCTTGGCATACATGAATGTCCCCCATGGTGTAGCAAAAGCAGTTTTCTCCTGCTCTTCTAGGTGCACTAATATCTGATTGTATTTTGAAAAACCATCCAGCATAGACATCCTTTGGGAACCAACAATGTTCTGCAAAATTTTGTCCATCGTTGGGAGAGGGTAATTGTCCTTCAGAGAAGCTTTCTTCAAGTTTCTAAAGTCAACGCAGATTCTGATTTCTCCACCCTTTTTCCTGACTAGTACCAAGTTAGCAAGCCATTTTGAGAATCTGATTGGGACAATAATTTTTGCATCAAAGAGCTTCTTAATTTCCTTCTCAATCAAAGGCATGAGAAGTGGATTAATCCTCCTCAACTTCTTTTTGAAAGGCTTCTCCATTTCTTTAATAGGAATGGTATCCTAAATAATAGTAGGATCATATTTCTTCAAATCAGCATAACTCCATGCAAAAACATCAATGAACCTTTTCATCATCTCAATATATTTCCATTTCATCTCTACAGAAAGAAACATAGAAATATTAATCATTTTAGGCATTGCTACTATACCAAGGTTACAAATCTGTACCTCTTCCTCATCAGCTTGCATCCTAGGAGCCTTGAACACATCATTTTGGTCAAAAATATTTTCATGTGGGATGATACCTTAGAGAATACAAATATTCTTCAACTGCAACACTTCAGAATTACCCTTAGCTTTAGCAAGCATGTTTTGTTGATATACTTGTGTGCCTTCAAATTCCTCTTTCAATTCTATGAATTTTTCGACTTGCTGGTCACCTTCAAAAACTTGCCAGTGAATTATGTTGCCTGGGATAGCAGGCCTATGACGAACTTCAACCTCATATTTTTTAGTGGAATGTGCAGGGATAACAAATAGACTTGCAGAAACAGCTATGGAATCAGCTACTCAGTTTTGATCCCTAGTTTTCACAATAAATAAATACTCTTGAAATTTCTCTAACATCTCCATGATCAAATTTCTGTATGCTCTCATTCTCACATCCTTGGTTTGATATACACCTTCAACTTGTTTAATAACCAATTCAACACCCACTCTTTTCAAAATTTATAAACCTAAAAATAAATATTCTTACTCGGCCATATTATTTGTGCAATCAAAGTTCAGTTTGAAAGAATAGAACTTACTTTCGTCCTCAGGAGTTGTGAACCAAATGCCTGATCCATCCCCCTCTCTTCTAGATGATCCATCAAAGTGAAACAACCACCAGCCCTCTGCCTTTTCTTCAATGATTTCCTGATTTTGAGCTTGTTGATTTTCAACCTCCTGAATTTTTTCTTTCCTTTCATCTTCTGCTTCCTTGGTCAGCTCATTGAAAAGAATTGTTGATCCTAATTCAGTTTCAACATCATAAATTGGAAAATTCTAAGGTTTATCCTTATTGCTTACCATATAATCCATCCTTGTCTCTCTGTACAACCTTCTTTGCTCACCAAAAACATGAATGGTGGCATATGTTAGGTCCATATGCATGGTTCCTTTGATCTTTGGTACCCAATACCTAGATAGAAGCATGCCAAACTTGAGTGGAATGTGTGCTACCACAATGTCCATTACCACTGTCTTGGGAGGGACTTGTGTAAGACCAACAACAATATATTTTATCAACCCAATGCATTGAACTCTTTTTGAATCAAAAGAGAACAAATCTTTGTATGGCCTAGTGATTTCCAATCCCATCCTTTCCATAAATACTTTAGGCATGAGGTTATGAGAAGCTCCCGAATCCAACATGGCATTGTGTAATGTCAAGTCATGGATACTAAGGCTGACATAGAGAGGCACCTTATCATTCTGTTAATCTTCCAATCTTGGTCCTAAGTAAATGGTTAGATGATCTTCTTTTACATTAAGGAAGTCTACAGCTCTTGGTTGGGAATTCAACATTTTTACAATTTTACTTATGTATTCATTCACCTTAAGAATTTCTCCAAAAGGGTCTAGGATCTTGATTTTGGAAACCTCATTCTCCAATCTGAAAGCAGAAGTATTTTTTTCAATTTCTTTGATAGGAGGAGGAGGTGGAGGATATTTTCTAACCTCAACCACTTTATGGGCATCTTTCTTATGTTGTGTTTTATTTGCAGTAATAGGGACATTTCTGTTTCTGAGGTTGTATTGCTTCTGCATCTCAAATATTGCATGTCAATAACCCTTAAGGTAATCACATGGTTCCTCACCCTTGTTTAAATTATGACCAGAATCATCATGTTCTTCTTCAGTAAAAAAAATTCCAGACATGTTTTCATCTAGGCAATGAATGGATTCTTCTGGGATTTCAGGTTGATCTTCTTCATCAACTAAATTTTGCTGAAAGGAGGCCTTACTTGAGGGTCAGGCTGATTTCTGTTTTCCATTGGTCTCTTCTGATTTTGAGGTCTTTTGAACTGTGGATTTATAAATTGTGGTTCATGTTGTGTAGGAGGTGCAGAAGCATTTCCTAGGGCATTTCATATGAGGAGGTGGTGGAGGATATTTTCTAACCTCAACCACTTTATGGGCATCTTTCTTATGTTGTGTTTTATTTGCAGTAATAGGGAAATTTCTGTTTCTGAGGTTGTATTGCTTCTGCATCTCAAATATTGCATGTCAATAACCCTTAAGGTAATCACATGGTTCCTCACCCTTGTTTAAATTATGACCAGAATCATCATGTTCTTCTTCAGTAAAAAAAATTTCAGACATGTTTTCATCTAGGCAATGAATGGATTCTTCTGGGATTTCAGGTTGATCTTCTTCATCAACTAAATTTTGCTGAAAGGAGGCCTTACTTGAGGGCCAGGATGATTTATGTTTTCCATTGGTCTCTTCTGATTTTGAGGTCTTCTGAACTGTGGATTTATAAATTGTGGTTCATGTTGTGTAGGAGGTGCAGAAGCATTTCCTAGGGCAAGCATATCCATCAGTTTTTCCATTGTTTTCATCATGGTGTCAAATTTTTCATCTGAGGTGGAAGGCTTATCTTCTTCTTTCAAATTTTTTTTTTCTGATCTTAGAATTTTTAGCTGCTATCATATTGACTTCCACCTTCACATCATCATTTTTCATTTCTTCTAGTGAAGGGGATTCTCTTTCTCTGAGTAGGATAGAAAATTCATAGTCAGAAGCCTCAGCATATCTCAGTTGAGATGTTCCTGGTGGAGGCTAAGATGAGCAGGGATGGAATCATAGAATTTATTAAATCTCTTTGAAAAATGTTGGATAGTTTCATCTACAGCTCTTTTCAGACTATTGTATTCTGTGAGGGCCTGCACAGGGTTTGTTCTATTTCCCCACTTTCTCAGGAAACTATCCTCAAAATCATTCCATTTATGTAATATTCCGGGACCAAGGGCTTTAAACCACTTTCTGACCTCACCAATGAAACTTTGAGCAAATAGTCTCATTTTGACATCCTCCTAGTCAACCTCCTCCCTATCTATGAATTCATTAAAATGGTCTACATGTTCTTCAGTTGCAATCTCTTCATCACTACCCCAAGTTTTGATTCTAGTAGAATATTTGCTTGGAAGGGAATTTAGGACAGCTGGGAGAACAAGTGGAGCATACTTAGCAGGTGCAGCAGCAGGTGGAGGTGGAACATTTCCAGCCATGATGACAGGGACTATGGTATTTTTAGGGACAATAGTAGTAGAAGAAGAACTGTTAGGAGGTGGTGTAGTTGGTCTTTGTGGTCCAGTTACAAATGAGCTCCAGTCAGGTAAAGGAAAACCATATTTTCTTCTTTGCAATATATCAAATGGGTATAATTCATTCTACTTATCCAAAGATTCCCTCTCTAACAATAACTCTGATGTGACTGCCCCCCAGAATTCTTCTTTATCTTTTTGGGTCACTAAGGCTAAGGTATCAATACCTCTTCTTTGCAGGTCTAAAACAATCTCAGTCAATTCTTTTTCATTTTCAGTCCTAAACAAGACTTCCTGAATTTTATCATCAAAATTTTTATCTTCGGGACTTCTTAAAACTTCAGAGGACAATGCTCTTGAATGTGATGGAGTACCTGCTTGTGAAGAGCTACCTTGAATGCCTCTGGAAATTGTGTTTGGATTATCCACAATAGTCGGTGGGTTAGGATTTGGATTGCTCCTCATTTATCTCCTTCTCGAAGTCACCTTTAAGCATGAATGTTTGGAATGGAGTCACCAAGGTAGTTGCAGCCTTGAACAGATTCTCAGCTCCTGCTACCTCTAAGATTTTAGTTTCACTTTTTTCACAAAAACTTCGGGAAATATGTCTTCAGACTCCTGGCAGACACACCAAAATGTTATCACAAAATTAAACTTGATTGGCTGCTCATCAAACAACTTAGTGTAACTGTTTCAAACCACTTCTAACTCAATATTAGCCTCTTTAGTTTGAGAGGGCTCTCTCAAGGGGGGTTTATGATTTTGAATAATGATAGTACTAGATGGCTAACTCTATAAAAATTATAACTTGTTTTTCAGACTATTATATTCTGTGAGGGCCTGCACAGGGTTTGTTCTATTTCCCCACTTTCTCAGGAAACTATCCTCAAAATCATTCCAATTATGTAAGATTCCTAGACCAAGGGCTTTAAACCACTTTCTGACCTCACCAATGAAACTTTGAGCAAATAGTATCATTTTGACATCCTCTCAGTCAACCTCCTCCCTATCTATGAAGTCATTAAAATGGTCTACATGTTCTTTAGTTGCAATCTCTTCATCACTACCCCAATTTTTTGATTCTAGCAGAATATTTTCTTGGAAGGGAATTTAGGACAGCTGGGAGAACAAGTGGAGCATACTTAGCAGGTGCAGTAGTAGGTGGAGGTGGAACATTTCCAGCCATGATGACAGGGACTATGGTATTTTTAGGGAGAATAGTAGTAGAAGAAGAACTGTTAGGAGGTGGTGTAGTTGGCCTTTGTGGTCCAGTTACAAATGAGCTCCAGTCAGGTAAAGGAAAACCATATTTTCTTCTTTGCAATATATCAAATGGGTCTAATTCATTCTACTTATCCAAATATTCCCTCTCTAACAATAACTCTGATGTGACTGCCCCCCGAAATTCTTCTTTATCTTTTTGGGTCACTAAGGCTAAGGTATCAATACCTCTTCTTTGTAGGTCTAAAACAATATCAGTCATTTCTTTTTCATTTTCAGTCCTAAACAAGACTTCTTGAATTTTATCATCAAAATTTTTATCTTCGGGACTTCTTAAAACTTCAGAGGACAATGCTCTTGAATGTGATGGAGTACCTGCTTGTGAAGAGCTACCTTGAATGCCTCTGGAAATTGTGTTTGGATTATCCACAATAGTCAGTGGGTTAGGATTTGGATTGCTCCTCATTTATCTCCTTCTCAAAGCCACCTTTAAGCATGAATGTTTGGAATGGAGTCACCAAGGTAGTTGCAGCCTTAAACAGATTCTGAGCTCCTGCTACCTCTAAGATTTCAGCTTCACTTTTTTCACAAAAACTTCAGGAAATATGTCTTCAGACTCCTGGCAGACACACCAAAATGTTATCACAAAATTAAACTTGATTGGCTGCTCATCAAAAAACTTAGTGTAACTGTTTCAAACCACTTCTAACTCAATATTAGCCTCTTCAGTTTGAGAGGGCTCTCTCAAGGGGGGTTTATGATTTTGAATAATGATAGTACTAGATGGCTAACTCTATAAAAATTATAACTTGTTTTTCATGATTGCAGGTTGAAAAATGTAGGCTTGCTACCATTGGGCTCATGGAGTAAAAAATCAGTAGTTTCAGTGATAGTGTTTCTTCACATGGAAGCTAAGGCACATAGAGGTTTTTAACGGAGGAAAATAACACACAAAACATAGGAAAACACAGTCATTTCATCACTAAGGAAGTCAGGGCATAAAATTATGAATTATGTGTAATAGAGATGAAATCTACAGCAAGTGCTAAAAAATAAAGATATAGATCAATAAGACATCAAAAACCTCATGAGAATCTCAGTTCTGTCAAGAAGAATGTCACTTTTTATTACTGATATTGGTCAAAAACATAAAAGCAACAGTTTGGTGAAAATTTTCTCCAACCCTTTACTACTAGGATGTTTTTTCTATAAATAGTTCTTCACAACAAGGATAATCTGCCTGGTGGCTAGATCCTCGAATTCTCCTATGACACCTTACATAACTGAAATCAATAACTTACAACAGAAAACTGATAGCTATCTTTAAAGAAACCAACTCCTAATAGGACTCTATCTCCTATTTATTACATTCCTCTATCTTATCTATGAAACAGTTACATGATGGTTACAAATTGAATTTCACATGCTCGACAGACACATGACCAAATTTATCCCCACTTTACATATTTAAAACCCCTTTAGATCTATGGAACATAACCCCTACTTTTTATGAATGGATGACCTTCATCTTCAACATTGTTTTGAATGATGACCTCGCTACATGGCACTCCCTTTGAGTCATAAATATCTGCTAGTGAGGTCCTTTGAACTGTTGGAAGTCTCCTGGTGGCAAAAACTGCTTTAAATATGCTCAAAATCCTTCAACAATTGCTCGCTACGAAAACATGACAGTTTCGTATCGAGTTTTGGTAGCACGGGAAAAGTGGCTTTTCTATCCATCCTTTTCAATTCTTTGCTATTCCATCATGTTAATCATGTCATGAAACCTTACCACCATGGATCCCCCTCCTTAAAAAATTCAAAAACTGACTTTAGATGCAAAAGGGTACCTGTAGGATTGTTTGTAGCGTATTGCTGGCTTTAAGCCTGAGGTACACTACGAAACTGTGTAAAAACCCATAAATTGCCCCTTTCAAAATTGTCTTCAAAAACTGACTTCCAACTGCAAAACTTGGGTTCTTTACATGTTATGAACCTCATAAGACATATTTCATCTCAACTTACAACTCCTGTGGTGTTTCCTCCTCATTTAGAATCAGTTGACTTATAGGCTCTTCTACCACTGTCATCTTCAAACCTTTCTTTTCCAACTCTTCATGAATAAGCTCTAATTGCTCTTGAAGATCTTTCACTTGGTCCTTAAATGCCCTATTCTTGGATTTTAAGTGTAGGTTTACCTTTTTTATGTGCTTGACCTCTCCTCTTAGTGGTTGACTCCACTTTATCAGCTTTTCTGTATTGTCAAAGGTCTTTGAGACACTTGTGACTTGATCTTTCTAGATTTTCCTCATTTGTTCAAACTGAACCCTTTCAACTCTATGCTTCTTTGCCTCTTTCTTCAAGATTGATATATCTTCCGTTGCCTCTTTAAACTGCTCCTTAAGGTTTCAATTTCTGATTTTTCAGTGATTTTCTCTTTACCCTTCTTTTGTTTGATAACCAGCTCCTCTTTTGCAAGTGAGGAGAGATCTATGATGCTTGGTGATGGGCAGTTTCACTGACCTTCTTAGTCTGTTTGCTAATTTCCATGACCTTTCTTGCATGCCTGGTCATTGGATTTCTAGGTTGAAACATGAAACCAACATCATCACCTGCAAACTCTAATTTTTTAGCAGTTTTTCCTTTCCTTAGCTTTCTTCCTCCATCTTCAACATCTTAAACTTGAAAAATGGGACTTTCTTCAAAGTCAATTGCATGAAATATGTCCTCTAAGTTACCATTAACCACTGTTTGGCTCCTAATAACTCTTTCGCTGCTCTGTTTGCTGACTTTTTTCTTCTGTTTTGCATGTTTAGTTTTAGGTGTGTCAATCTTCTACAAAGGCTCTGTCTCCATGCTCACTAGTTCTAGTGGGGATAATCTATTCCCTTCTTCAATTTCCTCTGCCACTATTGGTGATGAAATACTTCTAGGTTTGGGAACTCTTTTAGGAGTGAAAATGTCAACTTCGAAACCACTCATGAATAGAAATGATGTCGAATATCTGCCTAATCTCTTCAAATCCTCTAATACCAACAACTTAATAAAACCATGGTGAAAGAGAGAATTTACATTTCCTTTTGTTTTAACTTGAACCTTATCTGAAGTTTTACCTAGACTTCTGGATTAGTAAAAGGGCAAGTCAAGAGACCTCTTACCCAAAAAATGTAGCAGAAGCCTAAGGTGGTAGGAGTAGACCATGTGAAATCTTCCTTCACACGTGAAATACTTCTGAATCGTCATCATCAACTTTGAATAGTTGTCCTTCATGAAAATCCTAGGGATGGCATTTGTTAGATCAATTTCACTATACTCTGGCTTGATGAACTCGCTGCAATCCTACATGGTGAATTTGATGAATTTAAACCATTGTTCCCCTCCTCTAGGGATTCATGTTGCTACTGAAAAGTTGTCTAGTGTTACTGTGAGGTTTAGAATTCCCACCTTTGAAGTTGTCCCAGTGAAACTGTTAGCAAAATCTTTAGAAACATGTAGATGACAACCCTGCAATCTTTAACAGAATTGGAAGAAACATGTTCTTCTAAAAATCTCCATGGCCGTTGGGTCTTCATTGAGAAAATTCCTGTCCATGGGCTCATGTCTGTGGAAATGACCACCTTTGTTAGTTTTCTTCCTTGTATCCATGGTGAATTTATATCTTCTCAGCCTCACTTTCTTGATGACACCTGCAACCTTTGAAAATGCCAACAACCTACTTGGCTTGATGGATCAGCTCTCCAGAAAGAAAATAACATGTAAAGATAAAGCGGAGTATGAAAAAAATACTAATTGGGTAACATTTTATGGTTTCAATAACAACTCATGCCTTAATCATGACACATGCATTCTAAAAAGGGTAATGATGACCTCAGAGTTGGCTTTGTATGCTTGAATTAACCCTAACAGGCTCGAATGACCTCCACCCTAACTCCTCCAATCATGAACTGAAACTTTACATTGGATTTGACAAGATAGACAAAAAAAAAAAAATTCGTAGCATATCTAGTTTATTCTCTGACAGTTTCGCTACGAAACTATTAGGCAGTTTCATAACGAAAACTGTTATTTCTCATTATAGAACACTACAAAAATTTGTAAAATTGGCTTAAGTGTCCTTTTCAAGCTTAAACTCTTGGGAAATGAAAACGCACACCTAATGATGACTGATGGGACATGACATGACCTAAATGGAGGTTGCTTTGAACCTTCGGATAGGTTAAACATGTAAAAACTGAAATTTTCCTATACCAACTTGAATGACTTAAAGGGACCTTTGATAAATGAACTGTATGACCATGTCAAGTAATGTTTCACATTTTTTTGAGTGATAACACTTCCAATTGATGATACCATCAGTGTCTTTTTGAATCATCTACATCTTAAAGGATGGATGGAGGCCATGTCTTATACTTATAGGCCTTAGTCACAAAGGCTTAAATTATGTTCATGGTAATGCTAGAACAAGATAAGCCCATTATTCATGATTGAACAAGATATGTTGTAAAAAAAATGTAAATTAACATTAAAATTGGTTGAGATAATTTTTTTATCATTGTTTGAGATATTTTGGATCTCTAATGATTTCTTGGTCACTATAAGAGGTCTTCTGATATTTTCCGACCATTTTAAGAGGTCTATCAGATTTTCATATAGAGACTTAAAATAATCTTTGGCCCAATCATTGTAATCTAATGCTATGTCAAATTTTGTGACTTTTTCCCTACTGCTATATATATGGAGGTCTAAAAATAGGAAAATATATAATTGGAATTCTTTAATATTTGGTTCCTAAGCCGAGACTCATTTTATAGCAGACCTATTGAGATTCAGTTATGAGGTAACCTTTGATCTTATAGAGATAGCATAGAGACTTCAACCAATTTGTAACATATATACACATAAGTCTCATTCCTAATATTTTCATCCTTTTCAAATATTTTTTTTATACCAACATACTACAAACTTGAGATCTCTCGGACCTCCAAGTGTAGATGAAAAATCACAATGTTCTTTCAACAATGAATCTTAAACTAGGGCACAGATTTTTGACCTATTAAGCTTTAGACTTTAGGGTTGCTCTTTCACCTATATCTGAGATACAATGTTGATTTTTAGAGTCTTTTTATTCTGATAATTGATTCTAATGAATTTAATTTTTATTACACATTTTTATCCACGATTTCATCATTAAGAAATTACACAAAATACATCAACCAAAATGCTAGAGGATCATAAAGAGATAACCACACAATAATGCAATATTTACAATGGGAAAAGCGACATGGGGAAAAACCAAACAACCTTTTCAATAGAGGAATATTCAATTCAACAGATATACATGTTAGAAAAAAACTACGTCAAACCTCATCCATCCCCCTTGTCGAGTCATAATTCTCCCCACTAAAGTGTTTGATTAGGATTGCATAGAATTTTCTTCCTCCTTTATATAGAAATAGTCTTTCCACAAAGATTTGGTTTCTTCACAAAGGTTCTATTCAATAGAGATTCAACCTTCATCATAGAGATATAACTTTCCCTTCCACAAAGATTCATCACTTAAGAAATTTGGTCATGTGCTTACATATTTTCCCTCCAACAATCCTTGACTTCAACCTTCATTCTTCTTAAGATCCAACTTTCTTTCTACCTCGGGTGATCTAAGTTTTTCTCTTGGAACAGATGTTAGTCGAGTTGGTGTACTTAAGAGAAGGTTCAATGTCTTATATATACCTTTTTGCTTGGTTTAATGGTTTTGTATTTGCTAAATCCAACTTGAACATTTATAAGGGGTCGAATTCACTAGGCGGAGGTAGACTTTATCTTTTGGAGCCTAAAAATTATCTTTTACAAATTCAAAATTTGCTCTTTTTCAATGGACATAAAGAACATGTCTTTTAAATTTCTTTTTTTTTATCAAAACATGCTTACAAAATATATTAAAAAAATAAATAAATAAAAAGATGTTAATATATAACATAATTTAATTAATATAAAATTTTATTTTTGGATTTTTTTAATCAAATTTATTTGAAATTTAAGAATTATATAACCTATGAGTGATGGAGACTTTGAGAATTATTCATAATGATAGAGAATTCGAGAATAGCACTATGTAGACATGTGATCCATCCAAAGTTTCAGATGGTTGCTCTATCCATCGTTAAAGACCAAAGTGAACCTTATATAATTTATATTTAATTTATTTACGCATTTATAGCATTGAATTTATTTACTCATTCAAAATTATATTCTAAACCATAAAAAAAATCACCATATCATATCATCCAAAATGAAAAAACAAAAAATATATTAATTAAATTACATTTTAATATACAATTAAAATTACTATTTTATTTAAAAAATAATTATAATAATAATATGTTTAATACTTTCTATAATTTATTTACATTCTTCTTTTTTTTTTTAAACAATACATTTCATATCATATTCTTGATAAAATTATATTTAAATGTTTTCTTTTCATTTTCACATTGAACGTTTAAACTCTTTAGTGATTTTTTCTTCAAGTATTGGACCATTTTGTAATAAACCTTTTAAAATGTATTTAAATAGGGCAATCATTTATATTTTTTAATAGAATTTTTAGATTATTTTAATTATATTATCTGGTTTCATAATTATGTAAAAGAAAAATAAATACTATTTAAAAAAAAAAAAAATTATTTTTAATATCATAATGGGGTTGTACAAATTTATTCTTAGTTCTTGGATTTTTGGGTATTAATATATTTTATTCTTAATCAATTATATACATGTGATTGTATATCTAGAGATAGCTTTAAGAGTTAGTTCATGGGAAGTCAAGGTCAATTCTGTCTACACCTTCAGGATTAAGTTATGTTAAGATGTTGGGAGTTGAACATAGATCACTTGTGAAAAAGGAATGTAGATCTAAGATAAATATCAACATTTAGCATTAAGAGAAAAATAAATAATGAGATAAATAATAGGACGATTTGACCTTGGATTTGGATTTGCTTGCAAGAAAATAATGAACTTCCTCCTTATGTCACACTCATGAATCATATATATGCATTAACCAAACCCCAAAATATTGTTTTCTTCTTCTTTCTCTCATATATATGCATTAAACAAACCCAAAACATTGTTTTTTCTTCTTTCACCATTATAAAACTAACAATAACAAAATAACAATAAATTTTAGAAAATGAAAAATAACAATAAATATTATAAATTAATAAATCAAAAACAAAATAAATGAAAAAACTGCTAGGTGAAAGTAATGGAGAAGCCATCCATGCATAAAAGAGGACACTCATAACAACAAGCCAATAATAAACTTAACAAAATGATAATTTTGAAAAAAAAAAAAAACATTATTTTCATAATAAAAAATAAAAAATTCAATAAAATTATTATCTTTGTGCATTAAATTATTAATTCAATAAACAAACTATATTTGAATTTGATAATAGCTATATAAAATTTAAATATTCTTTAATAAAAAATAATAAAAAATTCATCATCTTCAAAATAAAAAATTTCAATAAAATTATTAATTAAAAAAAAAATTCAATAAAATTATTAATTAACAAAAAAATCATAATTAAATTTCATAATGACTATATAAAATTAAAATACAAAAAAATCATAATTAAATTTCATAATGACTATATAAAATTAAAATATCCTCTAATTTCATAATGAATATATAGAATTTAAATATCCATTTAAATATCCTCTACTTAAAAATTATAATGGAATATCATACGTCTCCAACTTTTTCGCTCTTATATTTCTTTAGAGTCCATTTCAACGTACCACCTACCTAATTATTCAGCATTTATGTTCTTTTAACTTTATAAGACAAGAACCTTATAACAGAATAATAAATCTCACGAATATAGATTTTTATATAAATTGTAAATTTCCAAAATATTTCAAAATTTTAATATATATATATATATATATATATATATATATATATATTATTTTCAAAATATTCCAAAATCTACCGCATCTCGAAAAAAGAAAATGGAAGTTGCTTATAGTAGGTAGCACTTCACATCACATCGAATGCACGAGATGATATGATTACGTGGTGCCATGGTGTTGAGGTCCATAAGGAGTATGCGGCCACGTAAGACACAGTGATAAGTAGGTGGGTCATTCATGTTTAAATACGCAGACTTCAGGAGAGGAATAGAATTTGTCAACCACAAAACACTGGATACAATTTTTAATTACAATATACAATTGTTGGCCCTCTCCACCTGTCACCACTTCATTCTTGCAATTTACGTCAGAGACTCTAACTCCCCTTGACAGAAACTTTGGTTTTTTTTCAATTTATTCTCATTGATATGATAATGACGATGTATTGGGTCATG
>JAXQQM020072598.1:0-90919 GCA_034641835.2 Pinus albicaulis | reverse complement strand
AGGAGCCTGTTGATCATAATCCGCTTCCTGCAAAATTTCACAGGCAATCTGGTTCAGAGTTCTCAAATTCCCCCTTTCAGACTTGGAAAATCATTTTTGTATCTATCGTTGCCACTTCCCGCCTCTAAAATTCATTATAAATGGTTGAAAATTTCATATTTGAAATATTTAAGGTTTAGCCCTATCGGCCCTGGCCCCTCAGTTTTCTTACTCTGCGCGACCAAAGGCTGTAACCATGCATCAGGCCAAAAGGCGCTTACCTAATGCATATCGGGCGCGTTCTGGGCCATCCGATCAAACCATAGATCAACGTACCACATCTCTCTTGCCTTGTGGTCCCCGCCCCGCGTCCATTGTTTAAAAACTGCCCGGTATCCATCGCACCGCCTTTCAGCGGTAGGCGGTAATTCCCCTTGGGCCAGCGATTCCATACACTGCCTGCCACGCATCCCAGCGTACAGCCTCGAAACCGCTCTCCATCGCGCATTATTGTTCGACTCAAGACGCGTAGCGATATCATTGTCAGCCGTCCGATCTGAAGGTCTCCATCTGACGATCGTCATACCCCGAAGCTGCACAATGTTTAGTCCAAGCCCATTGTACTCCTGGCCCACTGTCTCATTGCCCTCCGACGCAGTTTTAACCGTTGATCTTGTTTTGAGATTGTATGGTCTAGATCATTTTCATGACCAGCGGTTGGCCAAGTCTTCCTCCACGTCACCCTTACCACGTGTGCTTCGCATTTCTACCGCTGTCCCTTATATTTCTCATCCATAAGCTAAGTTTAATGTTTCTGGTCAAAATTCTCCGCCCGGCTATTCACCATCGTTCCACTATAAATTTCGTCTCCACCCTGCATATTCTGCCATTTCATCACGTCGCTATGCTACACAGTCATCTCCACTGCATCCACCCTCCCGTGCATTTGTTTTCTTAACAAGTTTGTGGATTTTGTAGGGTTACAGCCGAGAAGAACTATTATGATTCACAGTCTCAATCGCTGTGATAGAGGCCATGTCAAAGGACAATTTTTTAGAGGCAATATTTATCGAAAAAGGATTTGGGAAGCTGTTACGACACGGCTTTCATTAATAGAAGCAGGGTTAAAATCTATCAAACCCTCCGGAGTCATTCAAAGCACAGATTTTTGCAGATGAAGACATTAACGTTGCGACAAAGAGTATTAGTGGAAGATCCAGGAATTCAGTGTCCAATATTGAAGATTTTCAATCTAAATTCAGGTTCTAGCCAGCAAAGGGTACGATGCACAAAAAAAAATACCCTCCAGGTCTTCTTTCAGCCAAATTTTCCTTCAGGAAAGGAAAGGATGTTTACGTGATATTACTTCTTTCTAGTGTTCCTGAAGATACTTTCACCCACAACATTTATTTTAGTGAGTAGGCTACAGAGTACCCATAGCACCACCTATTCATTCAACAGTATGGTCGAACATTGTTTCTGCCATTTTGTTTTAATTATGAAAATTAAATGTTCATCACCTACCTCGTTCACTATGTTTTTCGTTTCTCCTATAAAAACCATGAAGAAACGCATTGTAAAGGTTCCAGATTTTATCGGAAAATTACGCAGTGAAAGGAATTTTGTATACATTTTGTAGAACTTTTGTATGAAGGCTCAGAGCCCATAGGGTCTCAGTGAGGAGGAGTTATATCTGTCAAAGAGGATTTTGGTCTTTGGTATTTCACAGTCTGTAACTCTCTTTTATGTATTATTTAATATATCATTTCATCTCACCCACCTTTCTTGTATCATGTTTTGGAATGTGAGTGGCTCACTGATTTCTAGTATGGATTCATCCTAGTTGATGCCCATGCTCGAATCAGTCAAGCACTTTAAATATGGCTCATGCATGATATTATGTTCCATTATTCAGCTAACCATACTTCTGCTATATTAGTTGCTTTGAGAGGGTGCTTTTAAAATGCTATTATCATGTATGGATTCTTAGATTGGTAAGCCCATGCATGGTGGTATTGTATATCTGGGTATCAGCTCAATGTTAACTAGTATCTTCTCAACACTTCTTTCATTGCATACACCTTCTGATAATTTATGTCTGTGAAGTATTTCTAAATCGGCCCGCTTTGCAGTAAATTGTCTTTGAATTGTCTGTTGCTTTTGTATTAGAGTTCTGCATCTTGCCTTTGCAGTATCTCTTTCCCTGTGTCATTTTCTGAGAGTTTGGTCCCATTCTATTTCATTTACCTATTTTCAGGAGATAGCATGTGAGCTGAATATGACAACTTCATCCATCATATTATATGCTCCTTGCTATGCTAATATGTCCTAGGCACTGGTCTATCACAACTCTAGGCTATCTCTAGGAGCTACAACATATTTATGGCGTTGTTTCCGGGGACGAATTTAATAAAATTATAATCCCTGGGCCTCGACAAAATTCTATTCACTCTCTAAATAAGTGAGCATAATGAGTTGAGAGTTGTATATCTCTCACCTTGGCGACTCCATAGTTGTTATTTGATAAATCTATTTACAGTCCTGGCTCCTCGTGAGCCACACTTGAGGTCAGATTCGTCTAAACCAAAGACACCTTCCGTGTCTAACCTTGAATAGATTATACATAGAAGAAATTGGAGGGAAAGAAAATCAGCCCGTTCCCAAATTCCTGAAGTGCCTGTAGAAGATTTTCCTTCCTCCTCCTCTCAAGATTCTCAATTGCAAATTCTCGACTCCACTATGGGAGATACCGATTACTATTACTCAGATAGTCCACCCCGAGAGAGTATCAGAAATAAAAACAGTCTTCACCCTACTCCTGAGGTTGAAGAGGTCAAGGAAGTAACCGAAGTATCTGCTGTTAATAGACCTTCATTCCCCTCAACCCCTCAAGCTGCAATCGAGTATATTCCTATTATTATTCATACTCCACTTCCTCCTCCTCCTCTTACTCATCAAACTATCGCACTACCTCCACCTCCTCCAATGGATAATGTTCATGCTTTCTTGATGAATAAATATGCTCCCCTGGCATTACCCCAAGTGCTGAATGATATGCCCCAAGATTATCTGAAGGTCTTGCCCAGATTCAATGGAGAAAATGAAATCGATGCTCAAAAACATCTTGAGACTTTCTGCTCCTTTGCAGAGAACTTTAATGTCGAACATTTAGATGTGGTCTTAAGACTGTTTGTGCAATCTCTAGATGGTGAAGCTCGAAAATGGTTTAAGACATTGGCTGGCCGTTCTATTACCACTTGGGATAACATGGAAGACACTTTTCTCAGGAAATGGGGAGAGAAGAAAGATCATGGAAATTGTCTCATTGAGTTCAATACACTAAAGAAAAGACACAATGAAGGAGTGTCAGAATTTATCAAGAGATTTAATAAATTGTATCTGAGTCTCCCTGCTGATATGAAACCCCATCAAACTGATGCTAAAGTTGTTTTTGTAGCAGCATTTGATTCAAAATTTGGTTTCTCTCTCAGAGAAAGAAAGCCTGCTACTCTGGATGATGCTTAGGCAGATGCACTAGAATTGGGAGCAAACTTTGCCTCCACTGGAAAATCAAAAGGAAGGTATGAACAAGATACCAGAAGAAGGGGAAAAGAAGAGGCATATACCTCTAACCAAGACAGAGACTTAGCCAATGAAAAAATGGAAGAAATGAGCAAATTGATTAAGAAAATGGTCAAGCTTGAATTGGAGGCCAAGAATTCAGCTTTCAGGAATTTCCAGAATGCTCCAAACAGAGGTTACAATCCTCAATATAGGAAACCACCCTTGTAAATATTTCCAAGGGAAGCAAAGGAGCAACAGGATCAAGTGCCACACCCATTGTACCTGGAAGGTCCAGTAGATGACTCCACTGAAGATGCTGCCTATGGACTGGAGGATGAAAATCTTGCCTTCTCAAATAGTGATGGAGAGGAACACCCTTTGCAAGGAAATGATGAAGCTGGGTGCTCATTGCAAGAAGAAGAAAATATCAGAGACGCAGATGAAGCATAATTTGATCATTATTGTAAACAATTTGATGATTTCATGCAAGCACATTTCAATAGAAGATATGATCTTAGATCTTCTAGGAAGAGGACTCGTACCCAAGAGCAAGAAGAAGAGCTACCCCAGAAAAAAGCACCTGCTCAGAAGGAGTCAACAATGCATAAAGCCACAGACAAAGGTAAGGAACCTCTAAACAAACCTTTTCAATCTAATGATCAAATTCCTTCTTCAAAAGTAGTCACTTCCCCTAATGTCAAGCCTGTGTCTAAAGAAGTCAAGCCCCCAGCTGAAAATAAAGAATCAAAAGAGGTTGTGATAGAAAAGTCCCCTCCTGCTTTCAGTCTGCAAAAGGAACTTGAAAAGGTCAAAATCCCAGTCCCCTTGACTGAACTGTTGAAACAGCCAGCATATAAATCTCAAGTCACCTCTTTCATGCTCCCTCCAGAAGCACCAATCATCCTAGATAGTCTCAACCTTCAAGAAGAGAGACCCATGGTAGTTTTTGGCCCACATGTTGAGGAGATAGATCCCTCTACTCCTCCCTTCTATGTGTCTCTAGTAATCCATGACCTACTATTACATAATTGCATGTTAGATTCTGGAGCTTCCCATAATCTTATGCCTCTGTCAGTCATGGAACAACTAGGTTTACAAATCACACGTCCATATAAAGACCTCTACTCATTTGATTCCAAAAGAGTTAAATGCTTGGGGATGATCAAGGATTTGGTGGTCAATTTGGCCCAAATCCCAGCAAAAAGTGTGGTAATGGACATCGTGGTGGCTGACATCCCAGCTCGTTTTGGTATGTTGCTGTCAAGGTCCTGGGGAACAAAAATTGGTGGATCACTCAAGATGGATTTAACATATGCACTATCCTAGTTTTTGGTGGCCAAGAGAGGAGGTTGTACAGGGAGACTAGATTTGTCAAGATGGTAACTAAGGCTGACAACTCTGTAAATTCACCAGTCTACAGTAAAGAAGGAGATTTCTCATGCTTGATGCTGGAAGAAGACCAAGATTTTTCTCATGAACCATCCTTCTATCAGATCAAGACTGAGCAGCCCTTAGAGAGCCATGAAGCAAGAATCTGGACACTTCATTTTGATGGAGCAAATTCAAGAGAAGGTAATGGAGCTGGAATACTATTGATTTCTCCTACAGGAAGATGGGTCCCTTTGTCCTTCAAACTGGAATACGAAGCTACTAACAATGTGGCTGAATATGAAGCACTTCTATTAGGATTTCAGATAGCCAGAAACATGAATATACAAAGTTTAAAAGTTCTGGGAGATTCAGAACTGGTGGTTAGACAAGTCAGGAATCAGTGTCAGACCAAACATCCTAGGCTAAGGGCTTATAGGAATGAAGTTTGGGACATGGTAGAAAATTTCTTCTTGGCATTCAATATCCAGTTCATGCCCCGAGAACAGAATAGGATGGCTGATTCCCTTGCTGTGGCTGCTAGTACATTTCGACCACCTCAGAACCCTCTTTTAAGATATGAATTTGAGGTGTGTTACCGGCCTTCAATCCCGAATAACGTCAAGTACTGGCAGGTATTTGAAGATGAAGAACAGATGAAGAGATTCCTGGAAACAGTGGGAGAATTCTCCAATATGGAGATTGACGATGAAGAAGATACAGAACATGAAGATATTCCAAAAAGAGGTTGGGAGGAGAAAGTGCAAGTAATAAAGTGTTTCAGTTAAAGGGAAATGGTATACCTAGAGGGTTGGTGCCTCTAGAAAGATTATTTGATAATAATGATGTCCCACTGCAGCCAAGCAAAGTGGTAGAAGAGAATCGGGTGGAAGACCTGAATTTGGGTACTGAGGCTGACCCCAAAATTGTAAAACTATCCAAGAAAATCCCTGAAGAATATAAAGAGCTATATCAGAAATTATTTTAGTCTTACAAAGATGTGTTTGCATGGTCCTATCAGGACTTGAAAAATTTTGATATCAGTATAATGCAACAAAAAATTCCATTGAAGGTAGATGCAAAGCCCCATAAGCAGAAACTCAGACAAATAAATCCCCTGTTGCTGCCTTCTATTAAGAAAGAAATTAAGAAGCTGTTGAAGGCCAAAATAATTGTACCATTGAGGTACTCTAAATGGGTGGCAAACCTTGTCCCTGTACGCAATAAGAATGGTGAAATAAGGCTATGTGTGGATTTCAGAAATTTAAACAGAGCATCCTTAAAGAATAACTATCTATTACCCAAGATGGATTACATCTTGCAGAGAGTGGTTGGAGCTTCTAGATTGTCAATGATGGATGGATTTTCTGGTTATAACCAGGTGGCTGTACTTCCAGAAGATCAAAAGAAGACTTCTTTCACCACACCATGGGGTACATTTATGTATGCCAGAATGCCTTTTGGACTGATTAATGCAGGGGCCAATTTTCAGAGGGCAATGCATATGGATTTTTTTGGGGAGCAAGACAAGTTCTTGGTAGTCTACCTCGATGATATCACTGTGTTTTCCAAGAATGATGTTGAGCACATTGAACATCTGCGGAGAACTTTTGAGAAATGCAGAAGGTATGGTCTCTCTCTGAATCCTCAAAAGTATTTATTTGCATTAGAAGAGGGAAAGCTTTTGGGCCATATTGTGACTAAGGATGGGGTGAAAATAGATCCTAAGAGGGTAGAAGTTATAAACAATATTGCTTTTCCTAGAAATAAGAAAGAAGTACAAGTATTTCTAGGGCGCATAAATTTCCTGAGAAGGTTTATCCCTAACTATGCTGAGATAGTTAGGCATATAACAGATATGCTGAAGAAGGATAATGAGGTAAAGTGGTCACAAGAATCACGGGAGGCATTTACCAGGATAAAGAATGCTTTTGCAGAAGCCCCTGTGTTTGCTGGACCAGATTATGATAAACCTTTCATGATTTTCTCTTTTGCATCACCTCATACAATAGCAGGAGTTTTATTGCAGAAAAATGAGAAGGGGTATGAGCAGCCTATTGCCTTTTTCAGTCAGGTGCTCCATGATGCAGAATTAAAATACAACATATTGGAAAAGCAAGCATATGCCCTAGTGAAATCCCTTAAATCATTTCATGTATATATCTTACAGTCCCGCATCACTGCATTTGTGCTTGCGGCTGCTGTAAAAGATATCCTTATTCAGGGGGACAGTGAAGGAAAAAGGGGTAGGTGGATTGCCAAAATATAGGAGTATGACTTAGACATCCACCCTACTAAGCTCATTAAAGGACATGGGCTTGCCAAAATGCTATCTGAATCAAACTATCAATCCTTGGGCATAAATGTGTCCATTACAGCTGGTGAGGAATCTAAGGAGGAAGAAGAATGACATGGAATTGGAGTAGCTACTCCAGAAACACATATAAAGTACCTCACTAGTCCATGGTACAAAGAGATAGTAGAATATCTCCTTAAACTCAGCTTCCCTCCAAGCTGTGATAAAACTAAATATAGAGCATTGATATTGAAATCACAAAAGTATATAGTCGCCAATGGCCGGCTATACTGGCGAGATCCCTCAGGCATCTTACTCCTATGTCTCATAGAGAATGAAGTCGAGATTATTATAGCAGAATTTCATGAAGGGATATGTGGAGGTCACTACAGCTGGAGGGCTACAGCTCATAAAATTCTGAAAGCTGGATTCTATTGGCCAAAGATTTTTGGAGATGTTTTTTCCAGAGTAAGAGCATGTGATAAATGTCATAAATTTGCTGAGAGACAGAAATCTGCACCATTTCCCCTGATTCCAATACATGTGGATGAACCATTCAAACAATGGGGTATTTATTTTATAGGTGAGATCCATCCCCCATCAAGTGGACAACATAAATGGATATTAATAGCCACTGATTATTTCACTAAATGGGTGGAAGCCATACCTGCAAGGAATGCTACAGATAATGTGATCATAAAGTTCATGGAGGAAAACATCATATCCAGGTTTGGCTATCTCGCTAGGATAGTGACTGATAATGCACAAGCCTTCAAGTCTGCAAAATTTGTGAATTTCTGCCAGCAATACAATATCACACTTAGTCACTCTACAGCTTACTATCCACAAGGGAATGGCTTGGCAGAGTCTTCAAATAAAACTCTGGTGAGGGCCTTGAAGAAGACTATCAATGAAAATCAGAAGAATTGGGATTCCCAATTGAAGTTTTCTCTATGGGCTAATAGAATCACCAGCAATAGAGCAACTGGGAAATCTCCCTATGAATTGGTATATGGACGAGTAGCAGTTTTTCCTATACAGCTAGCTTTACCAGTGGCCCGCTTCATGCAAGAAATCCAGGAGGAACCCGATGATATGATCAGGAGAATCAATCAATTGGTGGAATTAGAAGAAACACGAGGCCAGGTGAGTCAAAGGTTAATAGAATATCAAGAGAAAATGAAACACATTTTTGACCAGCACGCAAAAGACAGGAAACTGCAGATTGGTGATTTGGTGCTCAGATGGGATATCCGGAGAGATGAGAAGGGAAAACATGGTAAATTTGACCCCTCTGGTTTGGTCCTTTCAAAATCGTGGAGCAAGGGGGCAATAATACTTTCAGGTTGGAGAATTTACAGGGCGACTTGCTGGATGCCCATGTAAATGGTCAATTCCTTAAGCCCTACTTTCAGTTCTGATTCAGGCGAAGGCAGCCTCATGTATTACATTGTATGATAGTTTCCTTTTTGTTTTCGTTTGAATAATGTCGGTGTTGTGATGAATGATGAAGTAGAAAAATGGAGGTGCCGAAGAGCAGAGCCTGCATACATGATGATCAGAAGGTCTGCGAGTTCTCGACACATCCAAGGATGAACATGCCGTCCCCAGGTGGAGCCAATGTTGATCATAATCCACTTCCTGCAAAATTTCACAGGAAATATGGTTCAGAGTTCTCAAATTCCCCCTTTCAGACTTGGAAAATCAATTTTGTATCTATCGTTGCCATTTCCCGCCTCTAAAATTCATTATAAATGGCTGAAAATTTCATATTTGAAATATTTAAGGTTTAGCCCTATCGGCCCTGGCCCCTCATTTTTCTTACTTCGCGCGACCAAAGGCTGTAACCATGCATCAGGCCAAAAGGCACTTACCGAATGCATATCGGGCGCGTTCTGGGCCGTCCGATCAAACTATAGATCAACGTACCACATCTCTCTTGCCTTGTGGTCCCCGCCCCGCGTCCACTGTTTAAAAACTTCCCAGTATCCATCGCACCGCCTTTCGGTGGTGGGCGGTAATTCCCCTTGGGCCAGCGATTCCATACACTGACTCCCATGCGTCCCAGCATACGGCCTCAAAACCGCTCTCCATCGCGCACTATTTTTCGACTCATGACGTGCAGCAATATCACTGTCATCCGTCCGATCTGAAGGTCTCCATCTGACGATCATCATACCCCGATGCTACACGATGTTTAGTCCAAGCCCATCGTACTCCTGGCCCACCGTCTCATTTCCCTCCGACACAGTTTTAACCGTTGATCTTGTTTTGAGATTGTATGGTCCAGATCATTTGCATGACTGGAGGTTGGCCAAGTCTTCCTCCACGTCACCCTTACCACGTGTGCTTTGCATTTCTACCTCTGCCCCTTATATGTCTCGTCCATAAGCTAAGTTTAATGTTTCTGGTCAAAATTCTCTGCCCGGCTATTCACCATCGTTCCACTGTAACTTTCGTCGCCACCCTGCATATTCTGCCATTTCATCACGTCGCTATGCTACACAGTCATCTCCACTGCATCCACCCTCCCGTGCATTTGTTTTCTTAACAATTTTGTGGATTTTGCAGGGTTACAGCCGAGAAGAACTATTATGATTCATAGTCTCAATCGCTATGATAGAGGCCGCGTCAAAGGACAATTTTTCAGAGGCAATATTTATGGAAAAAGGATTTGGGAAGCTGTTACGACATGAATTTCATTAAAAGAAGTAGGGTTAAAATCTATCAAACCCTCCGGAGTCATTCAAAGCGCAGATTTTTTCAGATGAAGACATTAAGATTGCGGCAAAGAGTATTAGTGGAAGATCCAGGAATTCAGTGTCAAATATTGAAGATTTTCAATCTTAATTCAGGGTCTAGCCGGCAAAGGGTACGATGCACAAAAAACAATACCCTCCAGGTCTTCTTTCAGCCAAATTTTCCTTCAGGAAAGGACAGGATGTTTACGTGATATTACTTCTTTCTAGTGTTCATGAAGAGACTTTCACCCACATCATTTATTTCGGTGAGCAGGCTACAGAGTACCCACAGCACCACCTAGTCATTCAACAGTATGGGCGAACACTGTTTCCACCATTTTGTTTTAATTATGCAAATTAAATTTTCATCACCTACCTCGTTCACTATGTTTTTGGGTTTCTCCTATAAAAACCATGAAGAAACGAATTGTAAAGGTTCCAGATTTTATCAGAAAATTATGCAGTGAAAGGCATTTTGTATACATTTTGTAGAAATTCTGTATGAAGGCTCAGAGCCCATAGGGTCTCAGTGAGGAGTATTTATATCTGTCAAAGAGGATTCTGGTCTTTGGTATTTCACAGTCTGTAACTCTCTTTTATGTATTATTTAATATATCATTTCATCTCACCCACCTTTCTTGTATCATGTTTTGGAATGTGAGTGGCTCACTGATTTCTAGTATGGATTCATCCTAGTTGATTCCCATGCTCGAATCAGTCAAGCGCTTTAAATATGGCTCATGCATGATATTCTATTCCATTATTCAGCTAACCATACTTCTGCTATATTAGTTTCTTTGAGAGGGTGCTTTTAAAATGCTATTATCATGTATGGATTCTTAGATTGGTAAGCCCATGCATGTTGGTATTGTATATCTGGGTATCGGCTCAATGTTAACTAGTATCTTCTCAATATTTCTTTCACTACATACACCTTTTGGTAATTTATGTCTGTGAAGTATTTCTGAATCGGCCCGCTTTGCAGTAAATTGTCTCTAAATTGTCTGATGTCTTTGTATTAGAGTTCTGCATCTTGCCTCTGGAGTACCTCTTATCTGTGTCAGTTTCTGAGAGTTTGGTCCCTTTCTATTTTATTTCCGTGTTTATAGGAGATAGCATGTGAGCAGAAGCTGACAACTTCATACATAATATTATATGCTCCTTGCTATGCTAAGATGTCCTAGGCATTGGTCTATCACAACTCTAGGTTGTCTCTAGGAGTTACAACAGAGCCCATAGCTTAACTAATCATTAATGAAGAGGAAACACCACAGGGGCCTTAAGCGGATATTAAACGTGTTTTATAAGGTTCATGGCATGCTGAAGATCAATTTTTTATAGTTGGAGGTCACTTTTTGAGAGACAAATCTTGAAATCTAGAAATTTTGCACTTTTTCATAGTTTCATAGCGTTTCCTAGGCTTAAAGCGAGGGAAAATGCTTGAGAAAAACATGTGTAGCAACATTTTTCCTCTAAATTCAATTATTTTAGTTTTCAAGGTGGGATGATATGTATGGTGGTGAAGTTTCATGAGACTAGGTTGACACTATGGAATAGCAAAGGAGTAGAGTTTTTGGGTGCAGAAGCTACTTTTAAGACGACTGACTAAAGTTCGCTCTGAGCTTGTCATGTTTTCAGAAATGGCAGTACGATTTTTGAAGGTTTTGGAGCATATTAATGGAATTTTTGGACACCTAGAGTCCTCCAACATGTCAAGGGACCTTAACATCAAACATTTATTACTCAAAGGAAGTGCTATGGAGACGGGTCATCAGCAAAAGCTCGTTGAAGATAAGGGTTATGCATCCCTAAGATGGGTTTGTTTTTTTCCACATGTCTATTAGGGTTTTTAATATGAAAATTGGTGATGAGCTATGTCATATATTTCTTTTGATCATGTGACACTTATGTTGTAACCATGATTTAACTTTTTCCAAATATAAGGTAGAGTGATGTAATAAATAGGAGTTTGAGTCCTATTAGGGAAATGTCTTCTTTAAGGTGTAGGCATATGTCGGTTTCTTGTAAGAAGACATGTTTTTCAGATATGTGATGTGTCATAGGAATAATTTGATGAATCTAGCAACCGAGGTAGATCATACTTGTTGTAAGAATGTATATTAAAAGGAAAAGCATCAAAGTAGTGGAGGGTTGGAGATTTTGCATCTAAACTATTGCTTTATGTATTTTAACTTATATCAATAATACGGAGGGACTTTGTTCTTGGCTGGACTTCTGAATTATCAAGTGGGGTTTTTAATGTCTTATTGATGTATATCTTATGTTTTACCACTTGCAATAGATTTGGCATTTCTATTATCTGTAAATTCATAACTCTATGCTACGACTTCCTTTAGTAATGAAATGACGAAAGTGCTTTTCTCCTAGTTTTTTATGAGTAAATTGACCTTTATTAAATACTCCCATCTACCTCGGCCTTCCATGTCCGGAAAGCCTCTGCCACTGAAAGTGTACTGATTTTTGAATCCATAAGCCCAATGAGTAGAAATCCCTGCATTCTTTTCAACACTACCAAACATAAAAAACAAGTTACATTTCCAATAGAGTTAGCCATGTAGTATTATCATTATCGAAATACTTCATAAAACCCTTGAGAGAGCCCTCTCGAAAGCCGAAGAGGAGTAAGATTTAGTCAAAAAGTTGGTTTGAAATAGTCACATAGAGTTGTATGATCAGCTAGACCCAATTAAGTACAATTTTGTGATAACATTTTGGTGCATCTCCCAGAAGCCCGAAGATATACTTTTCTCGAAATTTTTGAAGCTGGTCTCTTGAAGGTAGCGGGAGCTTAAAAAGTTTTTCGAGGTGCAACTCACCTTGGTGACTCCATTCAAAATTCTTATGTTCAGCAGGTGGCTTTTCGAAAAAGAGATATACGAGGAGTATCCCTGACCCGGATCCACCTACAAAGTCGTGGGATAATCCAAACACAATTTCGCGAGGCATTCGAGCGGTTCTGCTATCCAATCGTACTCCATTACATACAAAAGCCTTATCCTCACGAAGTTTTAAGAGTCTTGAAGATAAAAGGATTTGATGATAAAATTAAGGAAGTCTTGTTTAGGTCTAAAAGTGAAAAATAATTGACTCGAAATTGTCTTAGACCTACATAGAAGAGGTATTGATACCTCAGCCTGTAGTGACCATAGATACATGTAGATTTTTTGGGAAGTAGTCACATCGTAGTTATTGTTAGAAAGGGAATCTTTGGATAGGTTGAAGGAATCTAGACCGCATCTTTAATTATTTATAAGCGGTAGAATATGGTTTTCCTTTACATGATTGGAGTTCAATTATATCTGAGTAGTGAGAGACCAACCAGCCCCCTCCTAACAATCCCTCTTCCTCTACTACTATTGTCCCTAAAACTACTACAATTCCGAGTCATCATGGTAGGAAATTTGCCACCTCCACCCTACTGGATGCACTTGCTAGGTATGCCCCTCTCATTCTCTTCACTATTGTCCTTAATGTCCTTCCTAGCAAATATTGCTAGTAATCAAAACTTTGGGAAGTGATGAAGAAATTACATCTAAAAGAGCATGTAGACCAATTTAATGACTTCATAGATAGGGATGAGGTTGACCACGAGGATGTCAAGATGATATTATTTTCTCGAGCTTTGCGGTGAAGTCAGAAAGTGGTTCAAAGCCCTTGCTCATGAAGCTTGCATAATTAGAATGACACTTTGAAGATGAGCTCCTTTGAGAAAGTGGGGAAATATAACCAACCCTATGCGAAGCCCTCGGTGAGTACAATAGTTTGAAAAGAGTTGTTGATGAAACGGTCCAAAATTTCTCCAGAGATTTAAAAAAATTTATGAATCCATCCCTACCCATCTTCAAGCCTCCTCCAGGAGTAGCTCAACTAAGATATGCTAAGGGCTTTGATTATTACTTTACATCCTACTAAGAGAGAAGAGAATCCCCTTCACTAGTTGAAATGAAAAATGATGTTAGTGCGTGGAGGGTCAATACAATAGCGGCTACAAAATTCCAAGATGCGAAAAGAAAAAAATTGAAGGAAGAAGATAAGCCTTCCACCTCATATCATCATTTGACTCAATGATGATAGACAATGGAAAAATTGAGTGGATAGGCTTGCCCTGGGAAAACCTCTCGCTCCTCCTATACAACATGAACCCTCGGTTTAGAAATCCCTCCAATTCGGAGAAGACCTCAAAACTAGTAGAGACCAAAGGGAAAGCGAATCAGCTCGACCTCTCAAGTAAGGCCTCCTTTTCTAGAAAAAATTAGTTCGTTGAAGAAGATTAGACTACAATGAGAAAAATGAAATCTATTCATTACTTGGATGAAAACATGTCATGTGAATGCTTTTTGACTAAGGAATAACATGATGAGTCGCATCATGATGTTAACAAGGGTGAGGAACCATTTTGATTACCTTAAAGGTTACCAACATGAAATATTTGAGATGTAGAAACAATAAAACCCTCGAATTTTTTTTCCAATTACCGCAAAACAAAAACACGACCTCAACAAAGATGCCCCTAAAGCTTCTCGAGGTTAGAAAATATCCACTACCTCCTCCTCCTATCAAAGAGACTCGAAAAATCTTCTTCTATTTTCAGCTTTGGAGAATGAGATCTCCAAGATCAATATCCCCGATCCCTTTTGGATAAATTATTAAGGTGAGGAATGAATACAAAAAGTAAAAATTGTAAAAATGTTGAATTCAACAACCAAGATTTAGTGACATCCCTTAATGGTCAGAGGATCATCCAACCATTTACTTGGTACCAAGCATTGGAAGTTGAGTAGAATGAAGTAGGTGTTTCCTTTCTATGTCATCCTTAGTATTCATGACATGAAATTACACAATGCCATGCTTCGATTCGAGGGCTCTCTCTATAACCCTCATGCCTAAAGTAATCATGGAAAAGGATGTGATTGGAAATTACTAGGCCATATAAGGATTTGTTTTCTTTTGATTCAAAAAGAGTTCGATTACTGCTAGTTTAATAAAGGATGTTGTTGTTGGTCTTACACAAGTCTCACACGCTAAAGGACAATGGTAATGGATGTTAGGTGGCTAGCCTCGATCATTCCACCCAAGTTTGGCATGCTACTATCTAGATCATGGGCAACAAAGATCCAAAGGCACCATGCGGATGGACCTAACTTATGCCACCATTCCTATTTTTGGTGAGAAAAGAAGATTATACGAGAGAGAATGCAAGGATGGCTTATATGGTAAGTAGTAAGGCAAAACCTCTCATATAATTTCCCAATCTATGCCATTGATACTTGAATTACGATCTCGTTATACTTTTCAATGAACTAGCTGATGAAGTAGAAGATGAAAATAAAGAAGAAATTGTAGGAGGTTGAAAATCAGCAAATGGACTGAAGAAAAGGTAGAAGGAGTTGGTGTTTTTACACTTTGATGGATCAACGGGAAGAGAGGGGCTAGAGCGAGAATTTGAATAAAAAATATATAGGTTGAAGTTAAGTTTTTTTCTTTTAAAACTGAACTTTGATTGAAAACATATAACATGGCTATAGTATGACTCTCTATTTTTGGGTTTAGAAATTTTGAAAAGAATTGGCGCCCAAAGATTTTTTTTGTGTATATTCTCAATTAGTTATTAAACAAGTTGAGGGTGTTTATCAAAACCAAGGATGTGAGAATGAGAGCATACATAAATTTTATCATGGAGATGTTAGAGAATTTTCAAGAAAAAATAATTTATTGTGAAGACTAGGGACCAAAACTCGCAGTCGACTCCTAGTTCTCTTTGCAAGAATGTTTATTACTCTGTAGACATTCCATTGAAAGAAATGAGGTTGAAGTTCATCATAGGCACATTATCCCACGACAACCTTAATAATTCATGTGGGCAAGTTTTTTGAGGATGGCCAACAAATCAAAAAACTTCAGTAGAGTTGGAAAATAGGAGTTTGAAAGCACACAAGTAGATCAGCAAAACATACTTTCTGAAATCAAAGGTAGTTATGAAGTGTTGCAAATTTCGAAGAATAATTCCATACCAAATGTCTCATCCCACTTGAAAATATTTTTCACCAGAATGATGTGTTCAAAATATCCAAGGATATAATCCGATGATAAAGAAATAGAGAGTTGTAACCTTGGTATAGTAGCAATGCCAAAATGATTAAGCTTTCAAAGTTTCTTTCAGTTGACATGAAATGAAATATATTGAGATGATGAAAAGGTTCACGGATGCTTTTTTCATGGGAGTTATGCTAATTTAAAGAAATATGATCCTACTATTATTCATCATACCATTCCTATTAAAGAAAATGAAAAACCTTTTCAAATAGAAAGCTGAGAAGGATTAATCCACTTCTCATGCCTCCCGATTGAGAAGGAAACTAAGAAGCTCTTTGATGCCAAAATTATCTGTCCCAATCGCGATTCTCAAAGTGGCTTGTGAACTTGGTTCCAGCACAAAAAGAGTGGAAAAATTAGTATCTGCATTGACTTTAGAGACTTGAACAAAGCCTCTACTCGAAGAATAGTGCCCTCGTCCAAAAGATGGACCAAATTCTACGGAACATTGTTGGTTCCCAAAGGATGCTCTATGCTGGATGGCTCTTTCGGGATACAATAAGATACTTGTGCATTTAGAAGATCGAGAAAGCTCCGCCATACCACATCCATGGGGCACATTCATGTATGCCAAGATGCCCTTTGGTCCTGAAGTAGAAATGCAAGAGCGATTCCTTTTCAAAGAGAATATGGACGTTGCCTTTTAGTAGGAGAAGGATAAGTTGGTGGTTTTCTATCACGGATGACATAATAGTTTTCAAGGGAGAGAGAGTCCATTTGGAAGCATCTAGAAAATGTTATAAGTTGAAGTGTAGAAGGTTTGGAATTTATCTCAATCCCACTAAAAGCATTTTTACTATAACTTCAGGGAAGTTACTTGGGCATATTATATCTAAATATGGGATTAATATTGATCCAAACAGGGTCAATGCCATTCAAAAAGTGGGTTTTCCCTAGAAGCGGGTGAAGGAAATTCTGTCATTTACTTGGAAGGGTGAATTTTGTGAGGAGGGATTTATCCCAATTTTCTTTGATATTTTCAAAGACATAAATAAGATGTTGAATAAAGGAGATGATATGAAATGGACGATGGAAGAAAAACACTCATTTGAGGAGATCAAACAGAACTTACTCAAGCACCAATGTTGATTAGCTCGGATTTTTCAAAGGAATTTCTAGTTTTTACATTTGCACTCGAGAAAATAAAGCTGGGAGTTTTTTGTAGAAAGGACAGCAAAGGTAGTCGGAAAGCATCCCATTTCTATTTTTTAGATAGAACCTAAATAGCTAATTCGGAGCTTAAGTACAACATCCCTAGAGAAAAAAAACTATGCTTTGGTCAAAGCTATCAAAGATTCAAAATTTACATTCATGCGTTCTCATGTCATAGCATTTTTTCCTCAATGTTGTTGTGAAGGACATCTTGACTCAAGCCGATCTACGATGGTGAGAGAGGGAAGTTGATTTCTAACTCATTTGGACATATGATATAGAAATCTGAGAAATAAAAAATTGGTGAAGGGTCAGGGGGCTAGAAAAGATGATGGCACAATCAATTTTGATTGTCTTGATATGAATTTAATTGCAAATTTCGTGAGATATCGGATGAAGATGAAGAAAGTCTGATTCCCATTGAAGAGAAGTTACACATCCTTTATGACCGTATACAGGACATACATTGTCTTTTCTTACATCATCATGTGGCTTACTGCTCAATTGAGCAAATTCTAAAGCAAGGTTTGTGAAGTTAAAATCCTTGAGGTAATCATGACATCATTGATAAAAATCATAGTATTGGAAAGATGTCGGTGGTATTGATTTTGAATTGTTTGTTGGAAGAGGAGGCGAAACAAAAGTGATCTGAGGAGTTTCACAAATGAGATTGTGGAGGTCATCACATTATCGGAAGGCCACAAAAAATAAAAATTCTTAGAGAAGGGTACTCACTGGCCTACTATGTTCAAAATAAGTCTATAAAAATATTGCTTCGTGCAGCCATGAATGCGGATTTTATGGTAAGAGAAAGTCATCTCTTTTACCCTTAATGCTCATATCTATGTTGAGGTGCCATTCCAGCGATGGGGGCTAGATTTTAGTGGTGAGATTCATCCATCATCTTTAGGCCAGCATCAGCTGGATACTAACAATAAATTATTATTACAATCCAAGTGGATTGAAGCAATCCCAACTAGGCAAGCAAATGATTGAGTTATCATTTCATTTTTTGGATAATATATATTGTCTAGGTTTGGCTGCCCTATGAAGATCATCATGACAATGCCTTTGGAATTCAAATCCAAGAGGATGACTTCGGTTTTGTCATCAATATCACATTACACTTGGGAATTCTATTGCATATTATCCACAGAGGGTAATGAGTGCTTTTACTGGATATTCTAACAAAAGTATTGTGAGAGGATGATTAAGAAGATGTCTTTGCCAGAAAATAAAGTCATGGCACTGAATCTAAAGTATGATTGTGTGGGCTAATAGAGTGTGTACAAAAGCAGGTCAATTGGAACTTCACCTTATGAGATGGTATATGGGGTCTGAAGCCATTTTTCCTACATCCCTAGGAGTGCTTGTCATGAAGCTCACGCAAGGATTAGAGGAGGAGCCAAATGCAAATTAGAGGAGAATAAATCAAAGTTGATAGCCTTGCAGGAAAAAGGGAGGAAGCCTATAGTAGAAATCATCGGTATCAAATAGAATTAAGAAGACATTTAACGTGGAAGGTCGAAAGAGGAAAAATTTCAGATTCGAGATGTGGTTTTGAAAGTGGGAGGCCAGGATTGAAGAGAAATGGGAAGCATGTGTAAGTTTGAGAATATCTGGAAAGGTCTAGTGAATAGTGGCTGCATTCTCATGGAAACAACACTTTCAAGTACTACTTATGGAGATGAATGGACAACCTTGTCGTTTGGAGGGCACTCTTAATGGCGGGTTTTTGAAGCACTATTCCTCCTAAGTTCTAATGATCTTTTCATTCCATTGTATATATTCCATTTTTATATGTTTTTTTCTACTAATAAATACAATTTTATCATTGGATAGGCTTGAGCCCAAGGTAGAAGGAGCCATTAGAGTTTGAAGGAGAGCTATGGCGAATTTCGAGTTTGTTTTATTTCAAGATGGATAGCAATAGAACTACGGGTTCTTTGGTGTACCATAAGGGCACACCATCCCAAGTGTAACCACTGTTATCACTCGGAAAAAGTGAAACATTATTAGGTATGGTCATAATTACGTTCATTTGTCACAAGTTGGTAAAGGAAAATTTTAATTTTTTTCATTTTAACTCTATGCTAAGGTTCAAACCCACCCCCATTCAAGTCATATTATGTCCCATCTGAGCTCATCATTTGTTGACATATTTCATTTCCAAAGATTTTTAATTTGAAAAGGTCACTTTAGCTTGTTTTTTCCGCGTTTCGTAGTGTATTACATCTGTATAAATGCAATTTTTGCTACAAAAGTTATGCTTAATAGTCTACGTAGCGAAATTGCCAGAAAATGAACTAACCATGCTACAAAAAGGGTATTTCTCTACCGTATTATCAAATGCTGGTGCAAGGTGTCGAGTCTATGATTAGAACTATTAGGGTGGATGTCATTCAAATTAGTTAGGGTCATTTCCAAGGTATGAAGGTCATGGTTGAGGTCATTATTCTCGTTTTTAGCTTGCATAAGTCATGATTAAGCCATGAGATATCATCGAAACTTTAAAAAACATTACCCAATTGATTCTTTTGTCATTCTCCACTTCATCTTTGCATGCTTTATTGATTTCTAGAGAGATGTTTCACCAAGATAAGATGGTTGTATGCATTTTCAAAAGTTGCTAGGTGTCACTAATCAAGTGAGTGAGTAGAAGATATAAATCACTATGGTACAGCAAAGAGGAAGACCAAAAAAGGTGGCCATTGTCTTAGATATGAGCCATCGGTACATGAATTTGTTATAATGAAGACCCAACTACATTGTAGAAGTTTTCTGAGAAGAACATGGTGTGTTTATAGTCCTGTGAAAATTTGTAGGGGTGCCATGTGCGAGTTTCTAAGGAGTTTGCTATTAGTTTCAATGGAACATCTTCTAAAGGTGTGGAATGTTAAACATTCAGCAAGACCGGATACTATTGCGTAAGCAAACAGAAATCCCTAGAGGAGGAGAGCAATGGTTCAAAGGTATCACAAGTTCACCATGCGGGATCTGTAAAGGAATTTATCAAGCCATAGCATAGTGAAATTCATCTCACAAATGTCATCCCAAGGATCTACATGAAAGATAACTTCTTAAAGCCTCGTTAATTATTCGGAAGTACTTCACCTATGAAGGAGTGTACCCTACATGGTTTATTCCTACCACCTTAGGCTTTTGCTACATTTTATGAGAGTGGAAGAGGTCTCTTGATTTACCTTTTACTTATACAGAATCTTAGCTAAAATGTCAGAAAAAGTTCAAGTTAAATCTGGAAGGAAAATGGAAATCTCTATTTTTCATCATGGTTTGATCAAGTTGCTAGTATTAGAGGAGTTAAAGAGATTAGGGCGAGAGACCATAGTCATATTTTTCTATTCATCGGTGGTTTTGAAGTAGATGCTATCACTCCTAAAAGAACTCCCAAACCTAGATGATATCCTTCATCACCTTCGATGGCAGAAAATTTGAGCCGGTGATCATGGAGATAGAGCCATTGCGGCATAAGTTACCACACCAAAGTTACACACTGTAAAACGAGAAGCTAAAACGGTGGCTAAGGGTAACTTAGAAGAATTTACGCATGCTATTGATATTGAAGATCCCATAGTCAAGGCTGAAGATGTGGAAGAGGAGGAAGGAAGCTAAAAGAAAGCCAAAACAACTAAAAAGTTAGAATTTGTAGTGAAGATGTGAGAGTTCATATTTGAAGCTTGGAAACCAATGAAAAGACATGCCATAAAGGTCTTGGAAAGTAGTAAACAATCTCGCGAAGGTCATCAAAGCTGTCGACCCATCAACAAGCATCATAGACCTATCCTCACCTACAAAAGAAGAATTAGTCATTAAACAAAGGGAAGGTAAAGAGAAAATCATTGAAAACACGGATATGTTGAAATCGCTAAGGAGAAATTGAAGGCTGGAAAATGATGGAAATATCATGTCTCTAAAGTTAGTATGATGCAAGGAAGCACAAGAATTAGAGGTAGCAGTTTGAGAAAATAAAAGAAATTTGGGAAGAGCAAGTCATAAATGTGTCAAAGACCTTGGACAAACACACACAACAATTGATCAAATGGACTCAACCATTGAGAGGAGAGGTGAAACATATCGAACAAATGAACCTGAATTCAGATCTAAGAATAAGACGCGAAGGACCAAGTCAAATACCTCCAATATCAATTAGAATTGATTCATGAAGAGCTAGAGAAGAAGGGTACTAGGATAACTGTGGTTGAGGAACCCATAGCTCAGCTGGATCATTAATGAATAGAAAACACCACAGGGGGCCTTAATATTAGATTTGACTGTGTTTTAGAAGGTTCATGGCATGCTAAAAGATCAAGTTTTTACAAAGTTGAGGTCACTCTTTTGGATGCATGCTCTTGAAATCTCGGAAATTTTGCACTTTTTCATAGTTTCGTGATGCGTTTCCTTTAGGATTAAAAGCCGAGAAACGTAGCGATAAAAACCAGTAGCAACCTTTTTCCTCTAAATTCACTTTTTTCGCTTTTTCAAGGTGGGAGAATGACCATGGTGATAGTTTCATAACTAGGTTGACACCATGGAATAGTAAAGGCACGAGATTTTTTGGGTGCAAAAGCTACTTTTTAGATGCTACTAAGGCTCGCTACGAAAGCGTGTATGTAGCGAGTTGTTTTTGAAGGTTTTGGAGTAGCTTAATGGTAAAAGCGACTTTTGGATAGTTGGACTCCCCAAAATGTCAAGGGACCTTAACATCAAACATTTATGACTCAAAGGAAGTGTTGTGGAGATAGGTCATCGACCAAAGTTCTCGTTGAAGGTAATGTGTTATGAATACACTGTAAAAATAGGGTTTTAGTTCCCACTTAGTACTATGAGGGTTTTTAATATGAAAAGTGGTGATGAGCTATGCATTTTATATTTTTCGAGCATGTGACACTTATGTTGTAACCATCATTTAACTATTTCAAAGATAAGGTAGAGTGATGTAATAAATAGGAGTTTGAGCTCTATTAGGAAATGTCTTCTTTAAGGTGTAGCTATCATTTTCTTGTTAGAAGACATGTTTTTCGGTTATGTGATGTGTCATATGAGATAACATTCAGTGAATCTGTAGCCACAGAGTAGATCATCCTCGTTGTAAGAATGTCTATTAAAAGGTAAAAGCATCGAAGTAGTGACGGAGTTGGAGATTTTTTGCACCAAAGCTCGTTGGTTTATGTATTTTGAATTATATCGATAATCACAAAGGGACTTTCTTCTCGACAAGCACTCGAGATGATTCATGGGGTTTTTAATGTCTTATTGATCTACATATTATCTTTTACCACTTGCAGTAGATTTACATTTGTATACTCATAATTCATAACTCATATGTTCGACTTCCTTTAGTAATGAAATTATTGTGTTTTCCTATGTTTTATGAGTAAATTTCCATTGTTAAAGATCTTTATACGCACTCATCTTCCATGTCAAGAAGCATTTCCAATGAAATCATCAACGATTGTTGACTCCATAAGCCCAATGGTAGTAAGTACGCAAGATTCTTTTCAACCTGCAAACATAAAAAACAAGTTGCATCTCCAATAGAATTAGCCATCTAGTAATATCACTATCAAATATCATAAATCCCTTGAGGGAGCCCTCTGCGAGTCGAGAGGCTAGCTAAGATTTAGTCAAAAAGCTAGTTTGGATCAGTTAGCATAGAGAGTTTTCCGAGTACAATAGCCAATCAAGTACAATTTTGTGATAACATAATGACGTAGATGATATGCATAAAGTGCCATAAATGGGGTTGTTGCAGTAGTGGAAGGAAGTGTTATACCACCATTCGTATGAGAGGTAACCACTTGACCGCATAGTGTTTTCTTATCATATACAAAACAACGAAGATATCCTTCCAAAAATTTATTCACTATCTCGTTTTGACCATCGGATTGATGATGATACAGAGTGAGCTATGAGCTAGTTGAGTATCCCAAACAAGAAAATAATTTCGCTCCAAAAATTTCCAGTAGAAATGGGATCTTTGTCACTTACAAATACATCTTTCGGTTTTTCCATGTAGCTTTCTTTGAATTGTTTCCATAAATTCAATAGCAATTGTACTTCTGCTTTAAATGGATGATATAATGCACAAAAGTGTGCATACTTGTAAAGTATATCTAAACTATCACCATGATGACACTCTTTCATTCGGACATAGGTAAACGTGTGATAAAATCCATTGAAATATCATACCAACAAGTTGAATTGGAATGGATAAAGGTTATAGAAGACCTTTTGTGGTTTAAATTTTCTCAACTTTATTTTTGCTTGGAAAACCAAAAAATTCCACCACAAACTCTGATATAAGATTTAAGGCCATCCCAAAAAAAATTATTTCTTCACCCTGGTAAGTTTTTTAAAAATCTTGAGTGTCCTCCAAACAAGAAGTGCGCAATTCCCCGAAATAATATTTTGTTTTAGTTGGGAATTCTTGTAAATATATAAGCTGATACTTTGTACCAGTAAGGAATCATTTTTCCCAACTAAATGTATCGGATGTACTAGTATCTTCCTACAACTTTTGAATGAGTGTCCACACTTATTCATCCTTCTTTCATTCATCTCGCTTGCTTCGGTTATCCAATCTTGTTGGATAATAGAAATGCATGCACAAAGTGTTGAAATATTGTCATTGATTGCAAAGGAGCACAAAGGAGCAACGACCATAATGATAATTAAGGCAAAGGAGTAGAGAAGTAGCGACGAATAAGGAAAAAGTATCGGATCGGGAATGATGCCGTGAAAAATGCAAAAAGGAGGCAAGGAGCGACGGTAATGCAGTAGAAGAGGAAAGGAGCAAGGAAAAGGAGCTGACAAAAGTGTAAAAGAAAGACAAAGAGAGAGAGTATTAGAGGTAAAAGGGGGTAGAGTAGGGAAGCGGTAAAAGACAAGGAAGCGACATTGGGAATCTTTACTGCAAGTGAGAAAAGGTAGCAAAGGAGCAAAGGCAACAAAAAGAGTAAAGGCAATTAAGGAATCAAAGGCAACAAAAGGCGGCAAGGTGGTTCAGAGTCGAACGTGGGCGAGTAGTCATGAAAGAGCGGGTTAGAGTCGTGCTATTTTGACGTTAAAAAAAAGTGGGCGAGTGTCAAGCAGGCGAGTCGTGTGTATTTCACGTTCGGAACGGTGCGCACAGTCAAGGGTAGAGTCATGCGTTATTTTACGTTTATAACGATGCGCGAGTCGAGGGCGTAGTCATGCTTATTTTAAGTTTAGTACGGTGTGCGTGGTCAAGGGTGGATTCGTGCTTATTTACATCTGCAGTAATAGTGCACGAGTCCAAGGTCAAATCGTGCAAATGTACATATAGAACAGCATCTTCGGAAGAGATATCACAAATCGCAATTGGTGAATCTTTATATTTATGTGTTAAGAAATAGCAAAGTTAAATTGTTTTAAGTTGTGATGCGCAAAGCATATTGCATACCACGTAGAAAATAAGGAAAACCCATTATGGTAAATGCTAAAGGTGTGACATGCAATAAGGTTTCGGGCACAATTTATGAAATCACAAATTGCAAATATTGTGAAATTCTTAAAGTTGTGAAGTGCGAGAGATGATGTGGCAAGTGATGTGGCAAGTGACTTGGCTTCAACGTGGACTCTAAACCTCACAAATCGTAGATACATCTACGGGATGACGTGGTATGTGACGTGGTAGATGATGTGGCAGAGTGACGTGGGAGATGTCGTAGCGGTCGACGTGGCGATGTCGTGGTAGTGATGTGGTGATGATGTGGTAGATGATGTAGCACACGGGTGGGCCGAACCCTATATACTTAGCAAATAACAAATCACATTTCGCAAGCGGTGAAAGTAAAATTTGATGCTGAGAAAATTGTCACATGGAAATTGCGATGAAGCGGTGGGACCCAATCGGAAATCACAAATCGCAAATGTGAGAAGGATGAGAACACAAGAGTTCGGTCAGTGACTGCAGAAATGAAAAAAATGTGAAATGGGCTAGATGTGATGCAACACAGATCAAAATTCT
Organism: Pinus albicaulis; assembly: GCA_034641835.2. NCBI lineage: Eukaryota > Viridiplantae > Streptophyta > Pinopsida > Pinales > Pinaceae > Pinus > Pinus albicaulis. Next base: position 65,694 of record JAXQQM020072598.1, on the reverse strand, counting down.
AAATTATTTCAAGTCCAGTGGCATGTCATAGATTTCCTTGAGAAATCACATGAGAAGACTCGACGAGGCACATGTAACTATGAAACACAAAAGCAACACCGAAATGCGAGTGCGAAGTGTGAACGAGATGCTATATAATTCGAGAGGTAAATATTAACATATTTCATGTGCGGAGTTTAATGTGTTTTCTCGTGTTTTGTGAAGAAAAACATTGGAAGCGTGTGTGTCGAGGAGTCGGGTTACAAAGAAAATTCCTGACGCATGGAAAATGGACTCGGAGTAGAGAGACCCGAAAAATGCATGCAAAAAAGGTTGAACATTGTAACTATAAATGAAAGTCTAAACATAGAGGGAGGAGACTTGAGCAAGTGACCCAGCGCGAGAGTAAAGGTATTGCGTGAAATTTATTAATCAAAAGGTCATCGAATGTTGTTGGCAAAGGAGAATAGGCGAGTCGAGGCAAAAGGCAGTTAAATGACTTGCAGTTGAAATGCTGCGCCACTGGGTCAATTTGGGAAGAAGACAATCATGATGCATGTGGAAAATGAAAAGCAAGAGGAGCAGAAAGGCAATGAAAATGGCGATAGAAGACAAAGGGATAGCAGTAAGAGAAGACAAAATGAACATAAAGAAAGAAGTTGAAGGGGAAATTTGAATTGAAATATATTTATACTTGTAAATGTAAATTACATTGATTATTTTATATTGTATTGTGATGCAAAGGTAAGTATCTCAGTAGGCATAGAGGAAAACTCCATGAGTGCTTTGTAATGATTATTTCTAAAGTAATAACCTGAACTAAAGAATGAGGAATTGAATGGGTGGAAGGCATAGAGTCGTGAGCCTGTTCACTTCTGTATTTCATGTAGAATGCACGACGAGTCATGTAGTTATTTGTATAAAACATGTAATATCAAAGTACAAAAAGAGGTTATATAGTTGTAGAATGGATGTGAGAGAAGAATGTAAGAGAGATGTAGAAGGTGGAGAGTGGAAGAAGCGAGAGAGACGATAGAAATGTTGTGCACATCGAGAAGCGAGATATGAAGAATATATGAAGTGTCTGAAGAGGCAATAGTGGAGAAGGGTATAATAGAGCTGATATCCAGGTAAATCAACATTCTAGTTTCATGTTGAGTGAGAGGATTGTAGTCTCCTTTCAAGTTGTAGCTTGATAAATATCCAATTGGAGTTGGTTGAGGTAGGAGCCTCCGAAGTAGGTTGGGATAGCGCTATAGAAAATACATGGAAGTTGGTGCTTTCGCTTTCAAGTTGTAGCTTGATACATTTCTAGTTGTAGCTAGTTGAGGTAGGAGCCTCTGTGGGTTGTAGATTGCAGAGAAAATAGATGGGATTTGGAGCTTTTCAGTGCAGTTGTAGCTTGTATAATTTGAGGTAGTAGCTTCTGTAGGGTTGGAGCCCATAGAAAATTAGTTTTTAGAGGTAGTTGGAGCTTTCCTTTGCATCAAAACAATAATAAGATGTGGTTTTTCCTCCTTATAGGTTTCCATTTTACTATATCTGTTGTCTTCATGTGATTGATGTGATGTTTTTAATTTGCCTAATTACTTGTTGTCCACACATTAAGTTTGTTGATTCATTATGTATTAATCTACTTATGAAATGATGGTGTAAATGAGCGTTAAATGAAAAGAGTTTTAAATGTTTATGAATGTAATAAAAATAATTCACCCCCTTTTGAGTTTAGCTAAGGGTGTCATCAATTGGTACTCGAGAACCCGGTTCCTTTTAGTAACATTTTAACAACCTGGAAGGAGCTCCTAGGTCCCCCAAAATGGCCAGCCTAAAAAGGATTCTCAACAAATAAAGCCCCATTTTTTAATGGCACAAACTATGCTTTCTGGAAAATAAGAATGAGGACATACTTAATGTCTCTAGGAATAGAATATTGAGGTACATTTGTGGAAGAAAAAATATGTGCCAAAGGATACAAACACGAGCAAGCAAAGCCAAACAAAATTTTAGAGCCAATGCAAAAGAAATGAATGCACTCTGAGAAGTCTAAGTCGGTCACCGTTCTATCAAAGTAATGCAGTAGTAAGACTACCAAATACATGGGATACTTTAGAAACATTCATGATGGAGATACAAAGGTGAATATGGCCAAACTACAAGCACATAGAACTCCAGTTGAAAACTTTTAAAAATGAATGAAGATGAAGATATAGCTTCATTCTTCTTAAGGATTGCACGAAGTTGTGAATATCATGATAGGCCTAGGGAGAATAAATTAAAGAAAGTGTTGTAGTCTAGAAAATATTGAGATCTCTACCATCCGGGTTTAATCCGAAGGTTTTTCTTCCATAGAAGAAACAAAAAACTAGGAACCTTAATCAGAAACCAATGTTACTTGGGAACCTAACAACATATGAGATGAGACATCCTAAAGGAAGTCGAACATGAGGAGGTTGCCTTCAAGGCATTCAAGTGCATAGAAGAAAAATAAGGTATATTCTCATGCTCACGCATGAAGAAGAAGCCAAATTCATGCAGAAGATTGGATAGAGGCACATGTAAAGTACAAAGGTAAAATTCTATTTTAAGTGCTTTAATTGTGGGAAGAGTGGGCCACTATAAGCCTTCAAAATATCCCCATAAGAGAGTAGAGAGTCATCCACAAGAGACAGAGAAAAAAAAAAAAACTGGCAGAAAGGGAAGAGATTTAATAGAAAATCATTTTATGCTTAGCAAGATAGCAGTGCATATGAAAGCTCAAATGAATTATCCAATGAATAAGGAACCTATGAATTTGTTTTTATGGCCAAGGAAGAGCTTGAAGGATACCTTCTGGAAGATGAAGAAGAAGGTGAGGTTTATCTTGAGGGGGAGCTAATTAGTGCCCTGAAGGAAATAGACAGAATTAAGATCAAGAGCAGAAAACATAAAGACATTCTCCTGAATTATGTAAAGGAAGAGCAAGTTTGAAAAACCTCATTCAATTGAAATTATAACTCGAAGAAGCTAAGAAGGTAGAAGATATTCTAAAAGGGGAAATAAAGGAGAAAAATCAGGAGCATGAAAAGTTGGAAGAAGAAGTAGTATGCCTGAGAAATAAATTAGAAAAGGCCCAAAGGGAATTAAATATGAATATTCCATGAATAAAAAGCTCTAAACAGTTGGAAAAAATACTAAATGCTCAAATATCTCGTCTTATAATGACCGAGATAGGCTATGAAGGAGAAAAAAGTAAGTCCAAGGTTGAAGATAAAAAGGATATTAACTTTTTGAAAGATGTAAAAGAAAAATATAACTCTCGACAATCTGAGATTATTGTAGATAGAAGACTAATAGATGAAAGGAGAAGGTTGTGTAAGCAGCTCATAGACGTGATTACCTCCATGGATAACTTTGAGAAGGTAGACACTGAAATATATGATGAACCAACCCAAAAGAGATCCAAATTGTTAGAAACTAGCAAAAACTTGATGTGTAATGAAACAGACAGAGACAAGCATCAACATCAAGTGACAAAGAATGGAAGGAAGAAGCAAGCAGTTTCAAAAATCTCAATTGTTTTGGAAGATGAATTGAACAAGTTCAGAAGATCTCAAACGAGGTTCTTTCCTCCTGTGAGAAGTATCACATGTTTTACCTGCCATAGACCTAGACATATAGCAACACATTGTAAGACAAATCAAATCAAGTTTAACCAGCAAAAGATACAGCAAATGAGAAGACCCCCTCAAGCAAGAAAATGGAAAGGGAAAATTTTCACCAGGTACACAAATCATTTCCATGGCTATTGTTATCCATGCAATGAATTTGGACATAAACTTGTTGAAATTAAATTATGTTAAAAAAGGAGCACAAAATGTTATACATCAGCTCAAACATACCTAGGTAAAATAAGATCTTATGTGTGCCACAAGCTTGGAAACAAAGCAAATGACTGCAGACTGCCATATATAGTAAATGACTCTAGACAGATGATGGAACCAAATCAAATCAGACCAAACTATGAATCAAAAAGAAATGCAAAAATTATGAGAAACCCCAAAAAAGTATGGAGGAAGAAGAAAAAGGGGTAGCTTGTTAATTTAATGAAATTTTGAATCCACCATAGTCTTAGGGGGAGCTGCTCCAGGAATCAATGCAGATATCCAGTCAGTGATAGACAAGAAGAAACATCCCAGGGGGAGAATAGTTCATAAAAGGTCCCCATAAGAGTTGCCAAAGAAGAGATGCTTGGAATAAGAACAGTTAAAAGTTTAGGAAGGGAAAGGACAGTTCCTCTGGCAGAGAACTATAGAAGAAGAATGACACCTGAAGCATTCAATGCTAATTTGAGATAGCCAACAGATTGATGGAAGAAGAGAAAGCGAAAAGCCACCATGGTGATAAAGGGAACATCATTCATGAACCTAAAAACTAAGAGGATGATTACACTGTGTGTTGTGCTGCAAGTGTTGATAATGAAACAAAATTCTTTCAAGAAAGATGAATAATAAAAATGTTATCCCAAGTGTTATTATTGGAGTAGTGGTATGATAAAGGTCCTCAGGAAGAGAATGTTATGGTATGCATCTTGGTGGTGGTATGGAAAAAATACATCAAGGAAGAATTCTCATCGTTATCAGCATTATAGTAGATGTGGATTAAGCTCTGGTTTCTCTGATCATTGCAAAGTATCCTTTGATTGTAAATGCTAGAGAATTTCGAACTAAATTATTAAAGCATGGAAAGGTAATTAAAAGTGCCAAAGGATCATTATCTTGTTTGCATTTGAAGTGTTATATTGAGGATGGAAGCTGTATCTATTCTTGGATATAATTGCATGCCTTCCTCAAGTTAGTAAAAATATATCTTCAAGGCCTCTTTCTTAAGATAATTCATAAAGTTGTGTGAACTCGGTTTGTTGAGACTTTAATTAAACAAATTGAAGGTGTTTTATTGAAGATCATTATGATAGAAAAATTGAAGTATCTGAAGCATGATGGGCTAGCTATGATAATCTTACTATTGAAGTTCAAAGAGTCTATTATTTATTCATCTAAATCTTACTTCAACAGAAAGGATTTGTTGATATTTCACCACTGCAGAGAGTCTGATCATTGACACAAATACCTCCCTTTGTCAAAAATGAAATTGTATTGTTGGCAATGAAAATTTTCCAATGTGTTGAATGTATCCAGCCTCAATGGTTTGTTTTGAATATGATATGTACAATATTAAAGGCGTTGGGTCCTTTTTAAATTGAAAGATATTGTATAATCTTACAATAAGTTGTAAGCTCTGTTTGGACTCATTTTTCACATCAGCATCAAGGGATTTTTGCTTGTAGTGATTATATCTTCAGAAGTCTAGCAGATATAACCACTATCAAGCAGTAAGGGACAAAAGTACAAAACATTCTATGGTGAGATTCCTTACAACATTCTCATGAGTTTGGGATAACACCAATTTGCAGCATATTCATGTAATTTTCAAAGTGTTACCTCAACAATGCTCATATATCTTATGAAGTCTGCAATGCAATCACTACGATGGCCTACTACACTCTTGTAATGTTGAAGTGCACATAAAGCAATGTTTTTGTGTTTCATAAAACAATACCCACTGTGTATGCAAAATATCAGAAAGTAGTAATACAATGTTGGAGTGTGTATATTCATTTAATAACAAAATACCTGAATGAAGGATGCTTATATTGAACTCAAAGAGGAGCTTCTCTAGGAAGCACCCAAACATTATTATTGGAGTAGCGTTGGTATTGTAGCAAGCATTACTGATGTTCTGAGCTTGCATTGAAGTTGAGCATGTTTTGTTTTGGAGATTATGTATATTGTTGATTTTTGTTGACGAAGTGAAATTACTGCATGGATTATCAATGGGTATCATACTATCTCGTGGCCTTGGATGCATAGACACTTTTGGCATAAGTTTATACCATAGAGATCATATATATCAAGTTCTAACCATTAGTCTTCCTTAAACATGTGTTACACCTAAAAGGTATGTAACAGAGGTATGTGGGTGAATTTGAAAATCACTTATAAGAAAGTATGAGTGGTTGGATCATGAACCAAGTTTTGTGCAAATACATCCTTGAATCTGCAACGAAATCACTGTGTAATCTGGTAGTAAAGGTGAACTGTGGCTGCAAAATATATATTGGCACCATCATATTTGAACAGATGTGTACTGCAGATGTGTATTGCAGAAGAAGACATATTTCATCTACAATCTTCCTCAACAGATATGTATCTCATATGAAGATCATAATATAGACTGAAGTATATTTGGATCAAACTTTGTATATCGTATGGAGCATTCTCAGTATTTTAGTATTACTCCAATGATGCGTCTATGATTATATAAGTCTGGTATAGTTTGTTCTATGGAGTGTCCTTATTATCACTTTTAGCATTATACAAATGTAAGGAGTCTATGATTTTGGATGGTATTAGCTTACTGTGTATATACATACAAGTTCAATGATTCCAAAAGTGTTCTCCCAACAATGCTTATACACCAAATGGAGTAGGAGTCCCAGCAAGGTATGTGGAAAAAATGAAGAATGCTTATATAGAACTCTAATAAGGAAATGATGGAAAATACAATGAAAAAGGTGTAACCCTTTGCCATTGATATCAAAGGGGGAGGAAAAGAAAGCAGAGGAAGATAGAAACTTCTCAGAATGAAAGGGGGAGGAAGTGTTGCCATCAATGCCAAAGGGGGAGACTGTTGGAAATATTGTCATTGATGGAAAAGGAGGACAAAGGATCAGCACTAGAATCATCATTAAGGAAAAGGAGTAGAGAAGTAGCAGCAATAAGGCAAAGGATAAGATCAGGAAATGATGTAGTGAGAATGCAAAAAAGAGGAAAGGAGCAACAATGTGTAGCGAAGAGGCAAAGGAGCAAGGAAAAGGAGCAACAAAGAGTAAAATAAAGACATAGGAGTAGCATTAGAGGCAAAGGGGTAGAGAGGAGCAGTAAAAGACAAGGAGCAACATTGGAATCTTTATCAAGGAGAAAAGGCAGCAAAGGAGAAAAGGCAGAAAAGGTAGCAAGTTGGGTCAAGTTGTGAACATGAGCAGAGTCGTGAACGAGCAGGCCGATTCGTGCTACTTTACATTTGGAACAATGCGCAAGTCAACGACAGAGTCATGCTTATTTTACATTCAGAACAGTGCGCAGGTTAAGGGCAGAGTCATGCTTATTTTGCATTCAGAACAGTGTGTAGGTTAAGGGCAGAGTCATGCTTATTTTATGTTCAGAATAGTGCGCAGGTCAAGGGTAGAGTCATGCTTATTTACGTTCAAAACAGTGCATAGGTTAGGGTCAAGTCATGCAAATGTATGCATAGAATAGTGTTCGGAGATATCGCAAATCAAAATCAGTGAATTTTATATTTACATGTTAAGCATCACAAGTTAAATTGTTTTAACTTACTATGCGAAGTATATCAGATATCGCAGAAAATAAGGAAGACCCATTATGGTAAATGCTAAAAGGTATGACATGCAATAAGGTTTTCGGGCCGATTTGTGAAATCAAAAAATCGCAAATATTGCGAAATCCTTCAAGTTGCGAAGTGTGGGAGAAGACGTGGTAGCTGACGTGGCAAGTGACGTGGCTATTAACATGGCTGCTGACTTGGTAGATGATGTGGACTTGACCCCACAAATCACAAATACATCTTGATGACGTAGCAGGTGATGTGGCAGACAATGTGGCAGTGATGTGGCGATGTTGTGGTAGTGACGTGGAAATGTCATGATAGTGATGTGGAGATGTCGTGGCTGTGATGTGGTGATGTCGTGGTGTGACATGGTGATGACATGGAAGATGAAGTGGCAATGACGTGGAACCCCTGGTGGGACCCGAACCCTTATACCGCAAATCAAAAATTACATTTTTCAAGCAGTGATAACGTTTGATCTGAGAAAATTGCAACATGGAAATTGTGATAAGCAGTGGGACCCAATCAAAAATAACAAATCGCAAATTCAGAAGGCTAAGAACACAAGAGTTCATATTGATTCTGCCGAAATGTGAAATGTGAAATAGGTCGGACGTGATGCAACACAGAGCTTAATTCTAAAGTATTTCAAGCTCGAGGCTATGTGGATTTCCTTAAGAAATCGCATTGGAAGATCGGTAGGCACATGAAACATGAAACACAAAAGAAACATTGAAATGCAAAGTGAAAATTGGAATAGATAAGATATTATTCAGAGGTAAATATTAACATATTTCGTGTCTAGTTTTAATGTGTTTGTGATTTTTTTATGAAGAAAACATTGGAAGTGGAGGTCGACTTGGGTTACAAAGAAAAGGCCTGAACACATGGAAAATGGACTCAGGTAGAGAGACCTGACAGTTCGTTCAAAAAGGTTGAATGTTGTAGCTATAAAAGAAAGTCTGAACACATAGGAGGAGAATTGGGAAAGTGACCCGACTGTAGAGTAAAGGTATTGCAGAAATTTATTAATCAAAAGGCTGAATGCTGTAGGCAAAGGAGTATAGGCAGAGTCAGGAAAAATACAGTTAAAATGACACTGTTGGAAATGTGCCAGCTAGGTCGAGTCAGGCCGAGGACGATCATGCTATAAAGGTGGAAATGTAACAATAGGAACAAAAAAGGCAATGACAACAGAAGAGAAGACAAAGGGACAATAGGTAGAGAAGACAAAATGAACAGAAAATCAAGAAGTTGAAAGGGCTAAATTGAAATATTGTTGTAATTGTAAATGTAAATTCATTGATTATTTTGTGATGCATAGGCAAGTATCCGTAGGCATAGGAAAAACTCAATGAGTGTTGTAATGATTATTTATAATGTAATAAATTGAATTGAAGAATGAGGAATCAAATGGGTGGAAGGCATAGGGTCATGCTTGTTCACTTCGTATCCCCTGTAGAATGCAAACAATCATGTAGTTATCTGTATAAAACATGTAATATCATAGTGAAAAAAGAGGTTAGATAGCTTCATAATGGATGTGAGTGGAAGAATGTAAGAGAGATGTAGAAGGTTGGAGAGTGGAAGAATCAGAGAGAGCTGATATAAATGTTGTGCACATCAGGAACTGATATGAAGAAGATATGAAGGTTGAAGAGGAAACAGTGGAGGAGTATAATAGAGCTGATATCCAGGTAAATAAGCATTCTAGTTTCATGTTGAGTGGGTGGATTTTAGTCTCCTTTCAAGTTGTAGCTTGATAAATATCTAGTTGGAGCTGGTTGAGGTAGGAGCCTCTTGTAGGTTGTAGCCTGTAGAAAATACATGGGAGTTGGTGCTTACATTTCAAGTTGTAGCTTGATAGATGTCCAGTTGTAGCTGGTTGAGATAGGAGCCTCCTGTGGGTTGTAGCCTCTAGAAAATAGATTGTAGTTGGAGCTTCTGTGCAAGTTGTAGCTTGTAGAATATGAGGTAGTAGCCTCCTGTAGGTTGGAGCGCACAGAAAATTAGTTTTGAGATGGAGTTTGAGCTTGCCTTTGCATCACAACAATAATAAGATGTGGTTTTATCACTTATGGGTTTCCACTTGTATCTGTTGTCTATGTGCTTGATGATTATGTGTTGATGTGATGTTTTAATATGCCTAATTACTTGTTGTCCACACATTAAGTTTGTAGATTCATTATGTATTAAGCTTCTTGTGAAATGATGGTGTAAATTAGTTGAATAAAAGGAGTTTTAAATTTCCATGAATGTACTAAACTAATTCACCACCCCCTCCCCTCCTCTTAGTTTAGCTAAGGGTTCATCACAAAGCAATGCTTCCACCTCTTCATCCTTTCTTGAGAGTGTATCTGCAACAAAATTTAGCTTCCCTTTTTTGTAGATTATTTCAAAGTCATAACCCAACATCTTTGTGACCCATTTTTTCTACTCTTTTGAAGATAGTATTTGTTCCAAAAAGTGTTTAATACTATCATGATCAGCTTTTACCTTGAAGTGTTTTCCCATTAGGTAAGGTCGCCATTTCTTTAGTGCATGTAGTATTGCCAACATTTCCTTCTCATAAATATCTTTCTCTAAATACTTTCGTTTGATTGGATGACTTTCAAAAGCAACGGGTCTTTCTTATTGCATTAAAACAACACCATTTCCATTTCCTAAGGCATCACATTCCAAAATAAAGGTGTTTGTGAAGTCTGGCATAGCTAATAGTTCCAGGAGTCCATGAAAATGCATCTTTCTTCAACAATGTTGTTAGAGGTGCTTATATTCTCCTATAATTCTTAACAAACTTGTGATAATACCCTGTTAACCCGAGAAGTACTTGCAACTGCTTTATGGTTGCGGGGAATTTACATTCCTTAATGGAATTAAAGTTATTAGGGTCTACCTTAACACCCTCGCGAGATACAGTATGACCAAAATATTCCACCTCTTGTACTCCAAAGAAACATTTGGATGTTTTTGCATATAATTTTTTATCCTCCAATAGTTTGAGCACCCTGTCAACATGTTGAACATCATCCTTCCAAGACCTGTTGTAGATTAGTATGTCATCAAAAAATACTAGCAAAAATTTTCTAACGAAGGGTTTGAAAATGGAATTCATCAACCCTTGAAATGAAGAAGGTGCATTGGTAAGGCCAAAAGGCATGACAAAAAATTCATAATGACCCTCATGAGCTTGAAATGCTGTTTTCATAATATCTTCAGTCTTCATTCTAATTTGATGATATCCTAAACAAAGATACAACATGGTAAAATAAATTTCTCCATGTAATTCATCAAATAATTCATCAATAATAGGAATGGGAAATTTATCTTTAATAGTGAGCTTATTGAGATCCCTATAATCCGGACACATGTGCCATGATCCATCCTTCTTGTGCACCAATACTACTGGAGTAGAGAAAGAACTTTGACTAGGTTGAACTATACTAGCCTCTAACATTTTTGCAATCATACATTCAATTTCACTCTTTTTGACATAAGGATATATGTAAGGCCTCATGTTTGGAGGAGCATTTCCTGGAATCAAATGAATAGCATGATCATGATAATGAATAGGTGGGAGTCATTTGGGAGTTTCAAACACCTTCGAATGTTTGTCCAAGACTTTTTGGAGATCTGGAGAAATAGATGACTTTGATGTTGGAACTTCTAGTGAGCATAATTGTGAAATTACGCCTCGTTGCTCTTTCTTAAGAACCCTTTTCATGACATTAGAGCTTATTATATTTATTTTCTTCCTTGCGATACCTTGTATTTCAATTTCCTTTCCTTCCAAAAAAAATTTCAAGAAAAGTTCTTGAAAATTAAAAGCTACTGTCCCTAAAGATTGTAACCATTGTACTCCTAGTACAACATCAGCACGTCCCATTGGAATGGAAAGCATTGGACTATTCAATACATATTCCCCCATGGTTAGCTTGATATTATGGCATTTTCTAGGGAAATTTATAGTTCCTCCATTTTAAACCATCACTTGACATTCTGGTGTTGGGTATAGGAAACAATTCAATTCCTTGGCTACCTTACAATGAATAAAATTATGTATACTACCCGAATCAATCAACACTATTACCTTTTTCTTCTTGATATGTCCTTCTATCTTGAGAGTTTAAGGAGTGGTAATTCTTGCCAATGCATTACACGATATGGTCAGGCTCATTTCTTCTTCTTCTTCTTCTAGGGTTGGTTCCTAGTGTATATCCACTTCTTTTGAAGTTTCTTGTTCATTTTCTGCCTCCTCTTCACAATCTATCTAAAATAATTTGTTCTCAGCACACTTATGACCTTTAGTGTATTTTCTATCACAACTGTAGAAAATCTCTTTTGCTCTTTTTTCTTCCAATTGTTGTGGTGTCTGTTAGAGTCAGTATCTTCATCCTTCCGTCAAAGATCAAATTTCTCTTGTTGCATTTCATTTTAGGTGTCTCACTCATTTCAGTCAGCTGCATTCCGTTAGGAGCATGGATCATCTGACGGTAGGGTCTTGTCACCCATATTCCTCATGTCTTGTACCTGCTGACCTATGTCTGTTCATTAAAATCATTCACAGTCATTTTTGGTCTTATAGTCCGCAAAGAGTCATAGTAGGTTTTTAGTCTCATTAGGTCTAGGGTTTCATTAATCCGGTCATCAGAATGTCTAATAATGTCAGCAGGCACATGAGGGAGGTTCGAAATAAGTTTTCACTACAAAAATTTCATTATCATATGTTCAAAAATGATTTTTCCTCAAAACTCTGTTTTGAAGAAAAATTGTCTATTTTATCCTTTTGTAATAAATCCAATGTAATTTTTAATTTTTTCAGTTGTAATAATGCTCCATTCACTGCCTTGGTCGCCTTTTCCAAAACTCCATGCCAACCATCCCTGGAAAACAAACAAGAAACTCATCATTCAGTCCAAAAGGCCAAAGGAAACAAAATAGAGTTCTTTTAAAAAGTGTCAAAGTTTGTAACATTACAAAGTGGGTTTTTCAAATGAAAAATTAAAATATTTGGTATACATAAGATATTTCCAAATTCAAAACTCCATTTTTGTGCCAAGAGATAGCGTTGAGGAGAAAAGAAATCGTGGAGGGCGAAACAAGTGATTTGGGAGCAGATTGTTTAGAAGTTACAGAGCGCGGTGCACTCGGCAGTGGTCGCGGCGCATAAGCTGAGCGCGGCGCATAGGGCCGCTCTTCTCTGTGTTAAATTGTTCCAGCGCAGCACATCAGAAGGGCGCGACGCACTGGGTTGACTGCGCGGCACATTGAGCCGAAACATAAATTTTTGCCCTCGCTTCAAAAAAAAAAAAAACTCCAAATCGACTCGGTCCTTCTTGCTCCAAGTAAGTCCATGTGATCTTCTATTTCCCATAACTCATGCTTGGTGTTGATTATGTGATTTATTATGAGAATTTGAATACACAAAAGCCAAACCCTATTATCTTGTTAAGAAGTCCCTCCTTTGGATTTTGAAAGTAATTTTGGTGTCAATCATTCCATTCCTCACTTTGTTTTTTTTCCTTCCCCTCACTGTTATCTTAACATTACAATCCATCTCCTATCCCCTTACATCCCTAAATCCACTCACACCCATCTCCTTCCCATTATCCCTATCCCATTTGCAAAATTTCCCCAAATCCCAAGTTTATCCCAAAAAATCAAGTGGTTGTCCCTTCTCCCTAAATTTATCAAATCATAAGCTTTCAAAAGGAAAATATCACTTGGTTAAACCCCATTTTCCTCACTGCCCTATTTCTCTACAGTCCCTCCCTACTACCATACATTTGGCACTAAAACAAAAGCACTAAAAAATATTATTTTCATCTATCTAATTCAATATAGACCTTGCATCAACCTTGAACACCATGGAGACAGACACTGATACATCATATGACTGAGATAGTGATTCCACCACTGAGCTACATGCACGTAGAAGGCCTCATAAAAGTGGTAGACATGTGAGAGAAGAGTCCACCTCATTGGCTGAACTGTAGGCTTGCCCACTTGCCATGGCATGTTTTCAAGAGCAGTCATGCTATCAGTTTTGTGAAATGATTGCTAGGATACATTATCATCAGGAGTTGGCTTGTTTGTTTGTATTGCATTTACATGATGGTCAGGTAACTCTTTCCGGTGTAACTTTCACTTTGACACCGGAAACAATCTCTCAAGCAACCGGAATACCAAATGTGGGAGAACAGTGGAAAAAAAGAAAACAGGTGGATAGAGTGCATTATGAACCATATAGCAGGCCTAGCTTTGTGAGGCAACGTAGCAGAGTGTTCCCATTTCGGCTCCTAAAGGATTCCTATGCGCCTCTGATGAAACTCATTATCAGATAATTCAGTTGTGAGGGCCAGTTTTCATGAATCTATAACTATCATATCAGGTTATTGATACATTTCACCAGGGTGAGGATGATTAACCTCCCTTATTTCATGTGCCGAAAAATCGAGATAATGACCACTCTCATGCAGAGGAAAACTCCTGAGCAACAGTACAATAGTATTTATCACTATGCACTCATCAAGATAGTGGTTGTACATCAGCTCGGCTTGCAGGGTATTTCATGGGAGGATTTCATTTCCCATGATTTCTTCACATCCCCTCAGGTTCCTCCAGAGGTTGTTCATGATGCAGGTGAACCTTCACATCAGTATGGAGGTCAGGAGGTAGAGACTACTAGTGTGCCGATGTATATCACTTATCAGAGAGGGACTAGAGGATTATTTGCAGTAGCCCAACGAGTATTATCTCCACCTGGGGTGGAAGGGGTCTTGCTTCCATCATCAGCAAAAAAGGTACATGTACAGGATAGAGGTAAGAGGCCTATGCAGGATGAGGGGGCTTCAGGAGGCCAAGACACAGGTTTCATACTGATTGATGAGGATTTGAGCTCTCCAAGCTCAAAGTTGAGAGAGACTATTCAGGAGCAGAAGGCAGAGATAGACACATTGACCGTCAAGTTGCAAAGAGCCCAACGGATCATAAATTACCTGGAGAAGTGAAACAAAAATTTGGAAGATCAGCAAACAATCATGGAGTTGCAAAACATCCGTGAGAACTGGCAAGCTGCCTAAAGAAGCCAGACTGAGATGACATCCATTGAGCGAGAGATTGAGGCTGATAAAGAGACTGGGCTTGAGAGGGTCAATATTCATCTTGAGAAGCTGTTGGATAAGGAAAAAAAGGAAAATAATATGTTGAGGAACATGAATAACCATTATTGGGTGCGAAATCATGTTTGCAAAGCATGAATCAAAATTCTGAAGGCAAAGCTAAGGAGGGCACTAAAGCGTCGCAAAAGGCATGATAGGCTCCAAATTTTTGCCGAAGCTTCTTTGGCTCAGGATAGTGCTTGATGGTGGAAATTCAGCCCAAATTTCGAGAAATTTTGGAAATTTTTTGTCAATTTTAAATTTTTTGGCCTTTACACAGATTTTCCTGCCCAACGCGTCGCGCCACTTGGCGCGCGCTTGTAATTGGCAGCTCCTCTTGTGTAAAACTAGATATTTCTAGATTTTTCATCAAAAGTTATGTATGCCTACCTATTAACTAAGGATTTTAACAAGTTTTTGGTTTCTTGAAGGGTCAAAAACACCTTAAAAATGGCCTTTCTGCCACTTTTTGGACACACAGGAAGCAGTGTTGGGAGATTTGATTTTTGGAGGGGCAAATGGCAACCAAACTCAGAAATTCTACTTGGGTTGGAAACTAGATAGGAATATATTTCGAACGAGCTATCCTACACTCAATTTTGACTCTGGGAAGGCCCTAAAAATCAGTCTCAAAGTGGCGCGACACATAGAGATTTCATGCGCGGCGCATTGGGAAATTTGGCCTAGTTTTCACTCAGTAACTCAGTTTTTTGCCTATTTTTGGCCAGTTTGACTTTTTTATCTTCATATGTATAGATCTTGATGTAAATTGATGTAATTTTATGACTTTTATGTAATTTTGGCACATTTTTACTCATGTAAGTAGATTCATTCACCAAAAAGTGAATTATAACTGAATGAATCAGTTTCCTATCTTATAGAGGCAAGTTGTTCCACTGCCTATTTTCCAGTTCTTAGTTTAGATATTGTTGAAACAGCACCTAAAATAGTGAGCTTGACCCATAGAGGCATGGGGATGAGTTATTCTTGTCTATATCTTGTAGTTTCTCAGTCATTTTCAGGGTTGGACTCTTGGGATTGTTTGGAGCTTCATTGTACATTTCATCTCTGCATTTTGGCAAAGGAATAGACCAAGGTTTGCAGCACTCTTGGGATCCATGTGGCTCTATGTTTTGATGGTGTGTTATTCTCTGTGATTGTAAGTTTACTGATGTTTCATTTGTATCATTTCCCCTCTCCTTTCTTCTTAAGTTAAACAAACAAGTATTAAAGGTGGAATTCATTAGATTTGCAGTGCTCTACCTTGAAGTTTTGTTTAATTTTATATGTTTTCTACTGTTTGAAGAGGATTCTTGAAAGCATTTTTCCCTCTTCAACTCCTCCCCGGTCTGAGCTATCCATTTCATTCAATTCAAAGCATCAAAACAATTGCCTTCCTTGCCCCATTCAGGCCTCCGCAAAACTGATCATTTCCCGGACCCAAAATCTGCCTTTCCCTTTGATTCCAAAAAAAATCCCCAAAATCAAATCAAATTGTTTCACATATATACCTAGCCTAAAATTAGCCTTTATTTTAATTCATCTCAAGCCCCATTAATTATTTTTGCTGAGATTGACCCGGAGAGAGCCCTCTCCTGATCTGGTAGGGCTAGCTACCAGATTAGGCGTGGTTTGATGTTACCCTAGACTCTGCCTTCCTTCAGCCTGAGGTAGATTTAGGCAATAACATAGTGGTGACCATACTGGGGAATAAAATGGTTTGCTTGTTAGTGTTATTCATTTTATAAGCTACAGACGGAGCCTGAAATTATGCCAGGTAGCCTTCAAAACGCTCTTTCTTTGCATTAGCGAAAGTAGATAAACATTGTTTTAGTCAATCTCCAGTCTAGTTTGTAAACGTAACATCTGACTTGTAAATTGCCCCAGTACATCAGATCATTCTATACTTTTGGATGACGAGTTTATAATTTGATAGGCTGAACAAGTTGGTTTTGTCCCTTTGATTTTCGAAAATAAGTCAACACACTGGCTTCCAGACGACATACCAGAGCAAATCTGGATCCCGATCCACCTCCTGTGTATGAAATCCAAATCTTATTTCGAGAATACTTCATCGAGAAAGTCTTGTGATTCCTCTGTTTAAATCTCATTCATGTCCAGCTGTTTTTGAGTACCTTGAAGATCTTGAGTTTGACGAATAATTTGAGTTATTGTTGTTTGAGACTAAGTCTGAAAGTGCTATTGATTCCACTGTCATAAATCTAGAGTTTATCAAGTATCTTGAAATTGAACAGGCTAATAGATCCATTGACAGTTACATTTTGAATATTCAAAATTCCATTGTGGAAACAAATATTCCTAAGTTCATAGAGTATGCATCTGCAACTCTTGGGCCATCAGCAATTACATCTGGTTCACAAGTTCCTACCGAGCCTCCTTTTATTCCTACCATTCCCGTGCAACCATATCTTTCTGATCAACAATTTGCAGTAGTCTCGCCTCCATCCACACCTCATACACCTCATACACCTCATACATCAACTGCTCCAACTCGTCCTATATCCCCAAGACCTATTGTAAATACACCTACAGCAATGGCTGCCCGATTTGCACCTCTCATGTTGCCTCAAAACTTAGATGACATGCCCGCAGATTATCAAAGAAAAATTCCATTGTTTGATGGCACTCCTCAAAGTGTCACTGCTCAGCAACATGTGTATAGAATGGCAGATTTCTTTGACCTTCATGAGATTGATGCGGAAAATGTGACTATGAGGTTGTTTGTACAAACCTTTGGAGGAGAAGTCAGAAAGTGGTTCAGAGCTTTGCCACCTAGAAGTATTGCTGCATTGGCTAATCTTCAGAGACAATTCTTGGATTGATGGGAAGTGCAGAAAGATCCTCTTTCAATCCTTTCTGAGTATGATAATATCAAGAAAAATGTTGGTGAGTCTGTCCAAGACTATTGTATTAGATTCAATTCTGTTTACAATGCAATTCCTGATGATATAAATCCACCTAGGGGTCAACTTTGATTAATTTTCCAGATGGATTCAATCCTGATATGGCTTATCAATTGAGAGAAAGAAGTCCTGCTACTTTAGAAGATATGCAGAAAATTGCAATCAGTGTTGAAGCTAATTTGAATGCCAGGAGAGCTAGGATGAGAGCTGAAAAGAAAGTAGCAATAAAGGAGGAGGTTTCCACATCAGATCAAATGCTTCGGAAGATGGAAAAAATGTTTGAAAGATTAACACTTGATAAGGCTGAACCACAGATCAGAAATCCCAACTTCCATGGCCAGCAGCAACCACAATTTAGAGTCAAGCAAAGAGAATAGCGAGCACAAGAACCGACAGCACAACAGCAAGTGAAGACACCCTTACAGCAGAATTTTGTTGGTCCGGAATCAGATGATGAAGAGAATTTAATAGGATAAGAGAATGATTTCTTTACACCTGATGATATGCCAATTTACATCACTGAAGATGAGGAATATGCAGAAAAATCAGCTGTACAAAAAGACGAGGATTTCATCTTGGCAAATGAGACAGCTCTTGAAGAAGAGTCTGATGAGTATCAGAGGGGATATATGAATTCCTTGATAGCCCAGTAGTGACAATATTCACTTAGAAAAAGAGATGTGCCTATTAATCCAATTCAAAATAGAAAGGAAGTTTCAGCACTAAAGAATGATTCACCTGTTGCGCAGAAGAAGGGAGAAGAGATAGATGATCCCACTACTATAAAATCCCCATCAGCAAATGAAAGATCCAATCAGCCAATTGTATCAAAGAAGAAAACTGAAAAGAAGGATGTTTCAGCTAAAGAGGTAGAGAAAATTTCAGTTTTTAACTTAGAAAATGAAATTTCTAAGTTAAAAGTTTCCATTCCTTTGACTGAATTGATGAAGAACAACAGCTATAAGGGTCAGGTGTCTAAGATTTTGAATTTAGATCCATTTTCTGATATGGTGAATGTGGAAGATGATCAACCTGAGTTGATTTTTGGTCCATCATTGGATGGTGAGTCTCCAGATAGTGATGTGCCTCCTTTTTATATCAGCCTTAGATTGCATGATTTTGTGTTACATAATGCTATGTTTGATTCCGGAGCATCTCATAATCTCATGCCGAGGGAAATCATGGAGAAATTGGGATTGGATATCACTATAAATTATCATCATCTTTACTCTTTTGATTCCAGTAGAGTAAGATGCATTGGGCTTATCAAATATTTGGTGGTCAGCTTGGATCAAATTCCTACTAAAAATGTTTTGATGGATGTGGTTGTGGTGGATATTCCTCCTAGATTTGGCATGCTTCTTTCCAGATCTTGGGGAGCGAAAGTAAAGGGGACATTGTAGCTTTATTTCTCCTATGCTACTATTCCTATGTTTGGTCAGATGAGGAAATTATATCGGGAGCAAAAGATGAAGTATATGATCAATAGCAAGGAGAAACTGGTAAATCATCCAATCAACTATGTACATACAGATTTAGAATCATTTGTTTTGTATTCAAATAGTTTCAATGATGTAAATAGCCAATTAGTTGAAGTATAAGACATTCTGGAAATCACCGAGAATTTCAGAGAGGTTTTGAAGAAAGAAAGACAAAAGCTTGAAATTTTCGTTGAGCAATCAACCTTCTGACAACAGCAAAAAGTTGATGGACAGCAAGCAGAAATAACAGAGCAAACTGAATTTTAGCACTTGGAAGAGGATGAAGATGGTTTTTAGACCATGGATTTTGATGGTGCAGTAGGAAGTGATGGTGCTGGAATTGGAATTTGGGTACATAGCCCTTTTTCCGCCCCAAACAAGGTACCGAGTAATGTAAGGGTTTGTTCTTATAAATTGGCTTTTGATTGTTCAAATAATGAGGATGAATACGAAGCTTTAATTGTTGGTCTGAAAATTCTTAGAAAATTGAATTCTAAGAGGATTGCAGTGTATGGCGACTCCGAGTTGGTTATCAAGCAAGTGAAAGGTGAATACCAAGCTAAGCATCCTCGAATACGGGCTTACCGAAATGCAGTTCTTGATATCTTGAAATTGTTTTCAGATTATACTTTGACTTGTGTCCCTCGTATTCAGAATGGTATTGCAGATGCACTTGCAAAGGCAGCAAGTAATTTGAAAATTCCGATGAACTCAAGTAACAAATTTTAAATTCATGTGAAGCATCGTCCGATTGTCCCATACAATCAAAGGTATTGGCAAGTATTTCAAGATGACGAAGAGATTGATGAATTTCTGCAAAATAAAGGTAAATTCAAAGACACTTCTATTGATATAGAGCATGATGATGGTGAGGCTGATGTGCAAATAAATCAGATGGAAGTATTGCAGCTGAAGGATAATGTCATTCCTAAAGGTCTAATACCTTTAGAAGATCTTTTCGATCAAGATGACGTAGCTCGAAAACCAACCTTGCGGGCAACCGAAAAGGGAGTTGAAGATGTGAACATTGGATCAGTTGAGAATCCAAAGGTGGTGAAATTTTCCAAAGCATTACCACCATAGGTAAAAGCAAAGTATATCAGTTTGTTGTCATCTTATTCTGATGTATTTGCTTGGGACTATTCAGATTTGAAGACATATGATACAAACATAATTCAGCACACCATTCTGATCAAGCCAATTTAAAAGCCCTTTAGGCAGAAGTTGAGAAGAATAAATCCGAAGTTGTTGCCCTCAATTGAGAAGGAAGTGAATCGATTGTATAAGGCTGGTATCATTGTCCCTATAAGGTTTTCAGATTGGATTTCTAATTTGGTGCCCGTCCGCAAGAAAACAAGTGAGATTCGTTTGTGCATCGATTTTAGGAATTTGAATAAGGTTTCTTTGAAAGATAATTATCCATTGCCCAAAATGGATCACATACTTCAGTGAGTAGTTGGAGCATCTCGTATGTCACTACTCGATGGTTATTCCGGTTATAACCAAATTCTGGTCCATGAGGATGATAGAGACAAAACGACGTTCACCACTCTGTGGGGAACTTTCCATTATGCTAAAATTCCTTTCGGTTTGAAGAATGATGATGCGACCTTTCAGCGAGCAATGGATATGGCATTTTCAAATGAGAAATATGTTTTTCTAGTTTTGTATCTTGATGATTTGATAGTCTTTTCTAATTCAGATGAAGAGCACCTTTACCATTTGAAGATTGTTTTTCAGTGGTGTAGAAAGTATGGTGTGTTACTCAATCCGAAGAAGAGTTTGTTTGCCATGGATGAGGGAAAAATTATTGGACATATTATCTCAAAATATATCATTCGTATTGATCCAGCTCGAGTAGAAGCTATTCAACAAATTGATCTTCCCCGAAACAAAAAGGAGATCCAATCATTCAATGGTAAGATGAATTTTTTGAGTCACTTTGTGCCTAATCTAGCAGAACATCTAAGGGAGAATACAAACATGATTAAGAAAGATAGCATAGTGAAGTGGACTGAGGAGGTTGTAAAGTCTTTCAATTTAGTGAAGTTGGCTCTTTCTTCAGCTCTGGTTTTGATCAGCCCGAATTATACTCAGGATTTTATTTTTTTTTCATTTGCTTCAGAGCATACTATGGCAGCAATATTGATGCAGAAAAGAGATCAGCATGAAAAACCAATTTCTTTTTTCAGCCAAACCATAAGAGATGTAGCCTTAAAGTATAAAATTATTGAAAAGAAATCTCTTGCTTTAGTGAAAGCGTTGAAATATTTTCGAGTATATATTCTGCATTCTCACATTCTTGCTTATGCTCCTAATCCTACTGTTAAGGATGTTTTAGTGCAAACAGATCCGGAGGGGAGACGAGGCAAATGGATTGATGCCTTGTTGGAGTATGATGTGGAGATAAAGCCTACAAAGCTTATTAAAGGACAAGGGCTAGCTAAGCTAATGGATGAGTCAAATTTACATGCCTTGGACATTAATCTCATTGCTGCTATGTCTGAGGAAAACGAAGAAAGTTCGCTAATTCAGGTATCAGAAATCTTTGTTCATTCTCCTTGGTATTCCGATATTGTATATGTGCTTCAAAATTTTTCACCACTTCCAGGAATGGCTAAAAACAAAAGTAGAACTCTGAAATTGAAGGCTGCCAAGTTTTTCATTTTGAATAATTATCTCTATTGGAAAGATCCCGGTGGTGCTTTGTTAAATTGTTTGGTGGAAGAAGAAGCAAAGCAGGTGATGGAGGATTTTCATAAAGGAGATTGCGGAGGTCACCTTTTCTGGAAAACAACGGCCAACAAAATTTTGAGAGCGGGATATTATTGGCCGACTCTTTTTGCTGATGTGTATAAGACTGTTAAAGGCTGTCATGAATGTCAGATTTTTGAAGGGAGGAAGAAATTGCAGCCTTTCCCGCTTAAGCCCATTGAAGTAAGTGCTCCTTTTCAGCAATGGGGTTTGGATTTCATTGGCGAAATACATCCCACTTCTTCAGCTCAGCATAAGTGGATCCTCACAGCGATATATTATTTCACGAAATGAATTGAAGCAATTCCCACCAGGCAAGCCACAGAAGCGGTAATAATTTCGTTTCTTGAGAATAATATTTTATCTCGCTTTGGTTGCCCGAATAAGTTAATTACTGATAATGCAGCAGCTTTCAAATAAAAAAGAATGGTTGAGTTTTGTAACAAGTATCACATCACTTTGGGACACTCAACCGCTTATCATCCATAAGGCAACGGACTGGCCGAGTCTTCGAACAAATCTTTAGTCAACATTATTAAAAAGTTGTTGGAAATAAAAAAAAAAAGTTGGCATAAGAAATTGGTCAATGCACTTTGGGCAGACCGAGTGAGTCAGAAGAAATCCATTGGTATGTTCCCCTTTGAGCTAGTATATGGAGTTGACACGGTATTTCCTACCTCTCTCGCAGTTCCAGTGGTCAAAATTATGTAGGAAGCTGGCAGTGAAGATGATCATATGCAAAGGAGAATAAATCAAATGATCCATTTGTAGCAGACTAGAGAAGAATTTTTCCAAAACACGTTCAAGCTGCATGAGAGAATTAAGAAAATATATGACAGAAAAACAAAAGTGGAAAAATTTCAATTGGAAGAAGTGGTGCTGAAATGGGATGCAAGAAATGAGGAAAAAGGTAAGCATGGTAAGTTCGAAAATATCTGGAAAGGACCCTTCAAAATTGCTGCATATTGGGGTCAAAATGCTTTTCTTCTAAAAGAAATGAACGGGGAATATTGCCCAGGAGGGTCGGTCAATGGTCGGCTGCTCAAGCGGTATCATTTCTGAAATGTTTTCTATTGTTTTACATTGTCACTGTACATACCGGTTTATTTCAGTTTCATTGCAAGTGTGGTTGTCATCTTTTCTTCAGTTTGGGGCCCGGGGTGAAGGCTATAACTCTGAAGATTGATTTCAGCTTTGGTTTGAGTTTATCAAGTCACGTCTTTCAGTCAAATTTGGTTTCAAATTTGAGTCATTTTGAGTCAATTTTCAAGTCAATAAAATTGATTCAAGAGTCTTGTGTTGGTTTGTCGAAGTTATGGACTCCATAGCCCAATGGACAAAGGCACTGCCTACTCTCCCAGAAATTTGTAGTTCTTGGCACCTCCAAGGAGCTACCATCCCCATTGGATCCAATGTTAGATTTGGTATCTTCATCCCCCTGTTAGAGATCAAATTTCTCTTGTTGCATTTCATTTTAGGTGTCTCACTCAATTCAGTCAGCTGCATTCCGTTAGGAGCATGGATCATCTAACGGTAGGGTCTTGTCACCCATATTCCTCATGTCTTGTACCTGCTGACCTATGTCTATTCATTAAAATCATTCATAGTCATTTTTGGTCTTATAGTCCGCAAAGAGTCATGTTAGGCTTTTAGTCTCATTAGGTCTAGGGTTTCATTAATCCGGTCATCAGAATGTCTAATAATGTTAGCAGGCACATGAGGAAGGTTCGAAATAAGTTTTCACTGCAAAAATTTCATTATCATATGTTCAAAAATGATTTTTCCTCAAAAATCTGTTTTGAAGAAAAATTGTCTATTTTATCCTTTTGTAATAAATCCAATGTAATTTTTAATTTTTTCAGTTGTAATAATGCTCCATTCACAGCCCTGGTCGCCTTTTCCAAAACTCCATGCTATCCATCCCTGCAAAATAGACAAGAAACTCATCATTCAGTCTAAAAGGCCAAAGGAAACAAAATAGAGTTCTTTTAAAAAGTGTCAAAGTTTGTAACATTACAAAGTGGGTTTCTCAAATGAAACATTAAAATATTTGGTATACATAAGATATTTCCAAATTCAAAACTCCATTTGTGTGCCAAGAGATAGCATTGAGGAGAAAAGAAATTGTGGAGGGCGAAACAAGTGATTTGGGAGCAGATTGTTTAGAAGTTATAGAGCGCGGTGCACTGGGCAGTGGTCGCGGTGCATAAGCTGAGCGCGGCGCATGGGGCCACTCTTCTATGTGTTAAATGTTTCTAGCGCAGTGCATCAGAAGGGCGCGGCGCACTAGGTTTACTGCGCGACGCATTGAGCCGAAACATAATTTTTTCCCTCGCTTCAAAAAAAAAAAAACTCAAAATCGACTCGGTCCTTCTTGCTCCAAGTAAGTCCATGTGATCTTCTATTGCCCATAACTCATGCTTGGTGTTGATTATGTGATTGATTATGAGAATTTGAATACACAAAATCCAAACCCTATTATCTTGTTGAGAAGTGCCTCCTTTGGGTTTTGAACGTAATTTTTGTGTCAATCATTCCATTCCTCACTTTGTTTTTTCCTTCCCCTCACTGTTATCTTATCATTACAGTCCATATCCTATCCCCTTACATCCCTAAAGCCACTCATACCCATCTCCTTCCCATTATCCCTATCCCATTTGCAAAATTTCCCCAAATCCCAAGTTTATCCCAAAAAATCAAGTGGTTGTCCCTTGTCCCTAAATTTATCAAATCAGAATCTTTCAAAAGGAAAATATCACTTGGTTAAACCCCATTGTCCTCACTTCCCTATATCTCTATAGTCCATCCCTACTACCATACATTTGGCACTAAAAAAAAAGCACCAAAAAATCTCATTTTCATCTATCTAATTCAATATAGACCTTGCATCAACCTTGAACACCATGGAGACAGACACTGATACATCATATGACCGAGATAGTGATTCCACCACAGAGCTACATGCACCTAGAAGGCCTCATAAAAGTGGTAGACATGTGAGAGAAGAGCCCACCTCATTGGCTGAATTTCAGGCTTGCCCACTTGCCATGGCATGTTTTCGAGAGCAGTCATGCTATCAGTTTTGTGAAATGATTGCTAGGATACATTATCATCAGGAGTTGGCTTGTTTGTTTGTATTACATTTACATGATGGTCAGGTAACTCTTGCCGGTGTAACTTTCACTTTGACACCAGAAACAATCTCTCAAGCAACCGGAATACCAAATGTGGGAGAACAGTGGAACAAAAGATAGCAGGTGGACAGAGTGCATTATGAACCATATATCAGGCCTAGCTTTGTGAAACAACTCAGCAGAGTGTTCCCATTCTGGTTCCTAAAGGAATCCTATGCGCCCATTAGGGGAATTTTGAGGTCCAAAATGGGCCTCCTAAGAAAAATGTACAACAAAAATAAACTTTATAAGAACCAATAGGATTCAAGATGATGATGTCAACCATGGGGAATGATTCACCATTTTTTAAGTTAAAGGGTAAAAATATTAAAAAATAATAAAATAATAAAATGACTTTTTCAACTCATATTTTCAACTTATCTCCCAAAGTTTTTACTCAAATTTCGAGTGGGAGTGCTCGTTGGATGCAAAATTTAATTCCTCATCCAAGGAGTACCCATGTTACATATTTTCGATGGACTTTCCTACATGAAAAATGAGAAATACATTTAAAAAAAAAAAAAAAAAAAAAAAAAAAAAACGTGATTACAACCTTGTTTTTCATGTATTTCTGATTTTTCGTGTACTAGGACCCATCGAAAGTATGCAACATGGGTACTCCTTGGATGAAGAATTAAATTTTGCATCCAACGAGTACTCCCAGTCGAAATTTGAGTAAAAACTTTGGGAGATAAGTTTAAAATATAAGTTGAAAAAGTAGTTTTTTCATTTTTCCCTCTAAAATTTGATGATGTCATCAAATCTTATTTGATTTTTTCCACTATTATTTTATAATTAAATTTTGCATCCAACGAGTACTCCCACTCGAAATTTGAGTAAAAACTTTGGGAGATAAGTTTAAAATATAAGTTGAAAAAGTAGTTTTTTCATTTTTCCCTCTAAAATTTGATGATGTCATCAAATCTTATTTGATTTTTTCCACTATTATTTTATAATTTCCTTAGGAGGCCCATTTTAGACCTCAAAATTCCCCTAATTTCCGATGAAACCTATTATCAGATATTTCAGTTGTGAGGGCCGGTTTTCATGCCTCTATGCCTACCATATCAGGTTATTGATGCATTTCACCAGGGTGAGGATGATGAACCTCCCTTATTTCATGTGCCGGAACATCGAGAGAATGACCACTCTTGTGCAGAGGAAAACTCCCGAGCAGTTGTACAACATTATTTATCACTATGCACTCATTAAGATCGTGGTTGTACATCAGCTCGGCTTGCAGGGTATTTCATGGGAGGATTTCATTTCCCATGATTTATTCACAGCCCCTCAGGTTCCTCCGGAGGTTTTTCATGATGTAGGTGAACCTTCACATCAGTATGGAGGCCAAGAGGTAGAGACTACTAGTGTTCCGACATATGTCACTTATCAGAGAGGCACTAGAGGATTATTTGCAGCAGCCAGGCGAGTACTATCTCCACCTGGGGTGGAAGGGGTCTCGCTTCCGTCATCAACGATATAGGTACAGGAAAGAGGTAAGAGGCCTATGTAGGATGAGGGGCCTTCAGGAGGCCAAGATACAGGTTTCATACTCATTGATGAGGATTTGAGCTCTCCAAGCTCAAAGTTGAGAGAGACTATTCAGGAGCAGAAGGCAGAGATAGACACATTGACCGTCAAGCTGCAGAGAGCCCAATGGATTATAAACTACCTGGAGCAGCGAAACAAATATTTTGAAGATCAGCAAACAATCATGGAGTTGCAAAACATCTGTGAGAACCGACAAGCTGCCCAAAGAAGCCAAACCGAGATGACATCCATTGAGTGAGAGATTGAGGTCGATAGAGAGACTTGGCTTGAGAGGGTCAATATTCATCTTGAGAAGCTATTGGAGAAGGCCAAAAAGGAAAATAACATGCTCAGGCACATCAAGAATCATTATTGGGCAAGGAATCATGTTTGCAAGGCCACAATCAAGATCCTGAAGGCAAAGCTAAGGAGGGCACTAAAGCATCGCAGAAGGCATGATAGGCTCCAAATTTTGGCCAAAGATTCTTTGGCTCAGCATAGTGCTTGATGGTGGACATTCAGCCCAAATTTCAAGAAATTTGGGAAACTTTTTGTCAATGTTGAATTTTTTGGCCTTTACACAGATTTTCCTGCCCGACGCGTCGCGCCAGTTGGCGCGCACTTATAATTGGTAGATCTTCTTGGGTAAAACTTGATATTTCTAGATTTTTCATCAAAATTTATGCAAGCCTACCCATTACCTAAGTATTTTGACAAGTTTTGGGTTGCCTGAAGGGTCATAAACACCTTAAAAATGGCCTTTCTAACACTTTTTGGACACACAGGTAGAAGTGTTGGGAGATTTGATTTTTGGAGGAGAAAATGGAAAGAAAATTCAGAAATTCCACTTGGGTTAGAAGGTAGACAAGCAGAGCTTTCCAACGAGCTATCCTGCGCTCAATTTTGACTCTAGGAAGGCCCTCAAAATCAGCCTCAATGTGGTACGACGTATAGAGATTTCAAGCGCGACGCATTGGGAAATTTGGCCTAGTTTTCACTCAGTAACTCAGTTTTTCGCCTAGTTTGGGCCAGTTTGACTTTTTTATCTTCATATGTATAGCTATTGATGTAACTTGATGTAATTTCATGACTTTTATGTAATTTTGGCACATTTTTACTCATGTTAGTAGATTCATTCACCAAAAAGTGAAATCTAACTGAATGAATCAGTTTCCTTTCTTATAGAGGCAAGCTCTTCCACTGCCTATTTTCCAGTTCTTAGTTTAGATCTTGTTGAAATAGCTCCTAAACTAGTGAGCTCGACCCCTAGAGGCATGGGGATGAGTTATGCTTGTTTATATCTTGTAGTTTCTCAGTCATTTTCAGGGTTGGACACTTGGGATTGCTTAGAGCTTCATTGTACATTTCATCTCTGCATTTTGGCAAAGGAATAGACCAGGGTTTGCAGCACTCCTTGGGATCCATGTGGCTCTATGTTTTGATGGTGTGTTCTTCTCTGTGATTGTAAGTTTAATGATGTTTCATGTGTATCATTTCCCGTCTCATTTCTTCTTAAGGTAAACAAACAAGTATTAAAGGTGGAATTCATTAGATTTTCAATGCTCTGCCTTAACTTTTGTTTAATTTTCCATGTTTTCAACTATCTAAAGAGGATTCCTGAAAGCCTGTTTCCCTCTTCAACTTCTCACCGGTCTGATCTATCCATTTCATTCAATTTCGAAGCATCAAAACAATTTCCTTCCTTGCCCCATTTAGCTCTATGAAAAACTAATCATTTCCCGGACCCAAAATTTTCCTTTCCCTTTGATTCCAACAAAAACCCCCAAAATCAAATCAAACCCTTTCACATATATACCTAGCCTAAAATCAGCCTTTATTTCAAGTCATCTCAAGCCTCACTGATTATTTTTTGCTGAGATTGACCCGGAGAGAGCCCTCTCCCGATTGGTAGGGCTAGCTACCAGATTAAGCATGGTTTGATGTTACCCTAGATTCTGCCTTCCTTCAGCCTGAGGTAGATTTAGGCTATAACAAGGTGAACTGGTCTTATTTATGAAGAAGGGGGATGGAAGCCTGATATTATTCATGGACTACTGATAGCTCAACAAAATGACAATCAATAATAAGTATCCATTACCATGAATTGACAACTTGTTTGATTAGGTCAAAGGAGCCACTATCTTCTCAAAGATTACCTTAAGATCTAGATACCATCATATTAGAATCAAATATA
The DNA here is from genome assembly GCA_034641835.2 of Pinus albicaulis. Lineage (NCBI taxonomy): Eukaryota > Viridiplantae > Streptophyta > Pinopsida > Pinales > Pinaceae > Pinus > Pinus albicaulis. Next base: position 37,053 of record JAXQQM020072598.1, on the reverse strand, counting down.
AAGACATTCATAAGATAGATTCCATGACATGGTATGGGCATTATGATTTCATCGCACTTCCTTTCAGACTCACTAATGCACCAACCACTTTTATGTGTTTGATGAATAGTTTACTTAGGCCTTACTTAGACAATTTATTCATTATGTTTATCAATGAAATATTACTCTATTCAATAAAAAAAAGAGGAACATGACCATCATTTGCAAATGGTTCTCCAAACACTTAGATAAAATCAATTGTATGTGAATTTTAACAAATTTTCATTTTATCAAACAAAGTTTCATTATTTAGGGAATGTTATCTATGAAGAGGAGATTTTTGTAGATCCAGAGATGATAAAGGCCATTATGGAGTGATCAGTGTTGGACTGGTCAGTGCTAGAGTGGTCAATGCCTAATGATGTGGCTAACATTAGGTATTTCATGGGAAACTCGAGTTATTATAGGAGGTTCATAGAGGGTTTTTCAAAATTAACTTACCCAATTATATCATTATAGAAGAAAGGAACTAAATCTGATTGGAATAAAAAATGTGAGGAAAAATTTGAAAAATAGAAGTAATTATTGACTACTACCCCATTTTTAAAGATATTTTACCCCAAGAAGAATTTGTATTTTGCATTGATGCTTGTAAAGAAGGTTTGGGCAGCGTATTAATGCAAAAAGGTCATTTAGTAAGCTATGAATCTCAAAAAATTAAAGACCCTGAAAATAATTATGCAACCCATGATCTGGAATTAGTAGTTATTATCCATGCCTTGAAAATGTTGAGGCGCTACCTTATAGGGAGGATATTTCTGCTGAAAAATGACAATATAAGTATTAAATATCTTTTTTACCAACCAATCTTAAATGCTAGGCAAGCCCAGTGGCTATCATTCCTTAGTGAGTATGATTTTGAAATAATACACATTAAGGGAAAAGAAAATAAAATAATCGATGCTCTTAGTAGGAAATTAAATCATTTTTTGGTTATTTCTGCAAGTATTTGGGACACAAATTTAACTGAAAAGGTAAAGAGTTGTAGATTTTGATGAAGAATATATTAAAATCAAGGAGAAGATTCAAAAATCATATTCTTATTATGAGGAAGGAAATTATTTTTTAGTCAATGAAGAATATTGGTTGATGTATAGAGATATATAACCAATGATCAAATTATAAAATTATTTATCCTTGATGAGTTACATAAAAATCTTACAACTGGACATCCTGGTTATTAGAAGTTAATAATCATTCTAAGGAAATACTTATATTGGCCTAATATGAAGTCAGAAAGAGCAAAATATGTAGCAAAATGTTTATAATGTTAGTAGGTTAAATATTCTCATCAAAATCTACTAGATTATATTATAGCCTTTACCCATTCCATAGTGGAAATGGGAGGTCACATCAATGTATTTTATCTATGGTTTTCCAAAAACAAGGAAACAACATGAATCTATAATATTTTTGCAAGACAAATTTAGTAAGGTGACACATTTTATACCTGTAAAGTCTACTTTCAAATGCATTAATATAACGGAGATATTAATGAAGGAAATCTTTGGACTACATTATATGCCTAATTTGTAATCTAAGAACGAGACATGAAATTTGCCTCTAATTTTTGGAAATTTTTGTTTGAAGGCATGGGTACAAAACTGAAATTTAGTACAACTTTTCATCCCTATATTGATGGTCAAATATAAAGGAAAAAACAAATCCTAGAGGACATATTTTAATGTATATTATGGATAGGCCCACTAAGTGCGAAGATTGTTTGAATTTAGTTGAATTTCCCTACAATAATTGTTATCAAACTTCTTTAAAGATGGTTCCTTTTGAAGTAATTTATGTGAGATGGTGTAGCGTGCCTTTAAGTTGGGATCATCGTGAAGACAGGTTGGTTTTAGGACCAGATATGTTGAAAGAAATGGAGAAAATAAAAATCTAAAGATAGCTCGGGATCGACAAAAAATATACATAGATTTAAAGAGAGTTCACAAAGTGTTTAATATTGGTGACCATGTTTATATGAAAGTGAAACCTAAGAAAATTACTCAGACTTGGTATTGGTGCCAAATTGTCGCCTAGATATTGTGGACCATTTTAATTTTTATCAAGAATAGGTCCAATTTCCTATCATCTTACTCTTCCAACAAGCATAAAATTTCATGATATCTTTCATGTATATTTATTAAAAAAATATGTACATGATCCAAATCACATAATTTATTGGAATGTTGCATAGGTGAACTGAAGGAAGAATTCCTGGTTGAGCCTCCACGCATACTAGACCAAAGGGAAGCCATTCTCTAGAATAGAGTCATAGCCCTAGTCAATGTCCAATGGAAACACTACAGTGTGGAGGAGGAAACTTGGGAATTGGAAGATGTTCCTTAAAAAATAAAATACATCCCTATTCAAATATTGGGTTGAAGTCTAGAGCAGACATCAAGACTGTGTCAAACTCAAGTGAGTGAGGGGGGGGTGGGGGGCATGTGGGTGTGGTGTGATATCCCATGACTTAGTTTGATATACCATGATATCAAGTGTGTTAATGTTGTGACTTTATGACTTAAATGGAATTGGTTTATCAATATTTTATTACTAATAATAGCTTTATGTAAATGTGTTTTATTAATAAAAATCTAGAAAATAATATTGATGTTGCAAATGGCTAAAGAGAAATTATGGACTGCAAGCTAGTGGTTGGATTTATTAACCCTTGGATAATGTAATGCCTAGGCATATAATTTGAGGATTAGATTATTTCAGTATGGAATATTTATTTATCAATAACGCTATCATGAATAGAGGTCGTTTCCTTAAGAAACTCGAGGGAGTGGATCTCGTTAATGTGTAAGTAACTAGATCTTCCACCTAATGGATAAGCGAGGAGGTAGTTACTAGCTACCAACAGAATCCTGAAAAAAGGTCCTCCTATCCTATACTAGAGTTAGACTCACGTGGTGCACAACTAGATTGAGGAGGTATGATGGACTCAAGGGAAAGAAAAGAGAACATAATTTTAAGCTAGCTTGTAGTCCATTAAATTTTGGGGGGAGTCATTCATGAGGAAGAGTCAAGGTTAGGAGGAGCTTTGTAGCTCTAGTATTATTTTCCAGGGAAAACACTTGTCAATTCGATATTCTAAACACTTTGTTATTTGATGATGATGAGAGCATTTGGTAAACCATGTATTATTCTCAATGAGATGCCTGATGTTTCGAGTGAACGCTTTGTTATTTGTTTTATGTTAGGTGTTTTTGTATGTAGTAGAAGTGTTATTATATTGCGTGTAAGTTTTCTAAATGTTTTATGCAAGAAAATGAAAAAGAAGACAAAAATATATCCTTTAAGTATCATATACAAATTTTTGCAAAACATATTATAAAATGGATTAATAGAATATGTTTTCCTATTTATTATAAGGTTTTCTTTGTAGAAATCAATGAAAAGCATTTATTTTATGTTTGCACTAATGAAAATGTTAATGAGAATTTATATATACATATAAATATGAAAAAATGAATAGAGAATCACATAGTTAAATTGCATGGGGTACATTGGTAGTGTCCCTTCTTAAATAAATAAATACAATGGTGAAGTCAAACTTGATTATTACTTCCGAAAGAATGGAGTTTGGAGCCATCTATATATATATATATATATATATATATATATATATATATATATATATATATATATATATATAGCTTCTGAATGACAATGAAAAAAAATGAAGTTATAAGTTGTATTGATTAAGGGAATAAACCCTTTAGGTAGTCAAAATAGAAACTCAGTAAACAATGTCACTGTAAGGAAGTGAAGATTAATCAAAAGGCCAAATATGACCCATTTTATAGATAAAAAGGAGAAAAATATTCAAGGGCTAAATGTTTACAACAATAGTCGATATAATAAACACTTATAAAGTATCGATTAAAGACTTTGTATACGGTATGGTTAAATAATGTATTTGTTATCCACAATGGTTAAAAATATCTTTGAGACAAAATGTAACAACAATGTTACTCACTGACCAAAATTTTAAATAATTACAATAAAGGCACATTTTCCTTTAAACCTTAAATTCCCTTTGAGGGTAATGTACTACATGGCATCCCTAGTAACTAAATTAAAAACAAAACCATGGTAACTAAATTGAAAACAAAACCCTTGTGTCTTTGTCCTCAACAAAAGATCCAACCACATATGTAAGAACTGAGGAGTTCAAGACTGACTAGGAGTTCAGGATCACCCGACTTGAGGGGGGAGTTGAAAACCTATTAAAGATTGGAAAGGCTCCACAACAAGTTTAAAAAAAAACTTTCAAAATAGGCAAAAGCATGATTGTACCTCAGAATTTCAAGTAAAATCAAAATATAAGTGAGATTTGGTAAAAAGGAAATAATATTAACCCGAGAAACAAGAAAATAATTCCATACCCAAGAACCCATATGGTTTACTTGCAACAATATATAAATTTTGTTAAAAAAATTTACAAATTAAATACTCAAACTAACCATTTTAAATAGGGTTTAAAGTTTCCTACAATTGTTTAAAATTAATTATTAAATAAGGAAAAGAGCCATATCACAATATGTGGCCATAACGAAAAGGGTTCATCTAAGGTTTACCCATCCCTAAAAATTCCATGGTATGCTATGGTTTAGATTTTGAAAAACTGGGAAAAATAATTACCAAGAAATAGGCAAGTAACTCAAGGTGAAAACAAAGGGTTTTCTCTTTGAAAGTAAAAGTAAAAAATTTACCTTGTCAAAGAATAGACTCTTGCTGAGAGATGGTAAACTGTTGAAGTAGAGTCTTTCCGAGAGAAGGTTGGAGGTGTCTCCACATTTCCACATTAATTTTGTATACAAAAGAGAGAGGGCTAGTTTAAAACCCTAGTTTTCATAACATATCAAAATATGCTATATAAAATAAAATGAAACGAAGCAAGAACCAGATAATACTTGGAGTAAAAGAGAAGTGAAGACAATCCCCCGCAAAAAGGTTCAATTAAACTTCAAGTCAGCTATGGAGGATTTTTGCTTGCGATAGAGACCCAGCAGAGCCTTGGTATCTTTTCTTCCGATTCCGCAAACTCCAACCAAAGAAAATAATGAATTAAATTAATGAAATAAGTAAACGATATAAGAAACGAAAAAAATCTAGAAACGAATTCATATTATGTGATTTTTTTTTTGAAGAAAAAAATACTGTTATTATTAGATATAATAGCAGTTACATGATAATCATATTGAGGATAACAGTTCTAGACTTACCAAATACATATGAAATTCGTAATGTATCTTCGTCGAAGTGAAAGAATTGAGTATGGAGAATGACACATATTTGAATATCTACAAGTTAATAATGAATGGCAGAATGAGAAATCGGGTCGTAGTGGAGAGTGGATCTTTGTCGAAAATAAAACAAAAGTGTAATGGAAAAATTGAACTGAGAGAGGGCATAGTCTGAGTCATATGACCAAAAACGAAACCCTAATGTTTTTCTTTGTTGATCTACCACTATTAGAACATGTCCATTGATTTCACCTTAACACATTTCCACGTAAAGCCATGTGAGTCCAGGTGGGAAGCCACATCCTAGACTAATAGAATGGCTCCATATAATCAGCATGATCCACTCATTAAAGTCACACTTTTCATCAAGAATAAAATAAAACAATTTTGGAATATAACGAGAGTCCATACGGGTCGTTGGTTATACATGGTGATATGAAGCTTGAAGTGGATGAAGTTTAGGTTCGAATCACCATAGTGTCATAATAGTAATATAACCATTATTTTTATCCTTAAACTATATAACACAGCAAAGCATATAACAAGTGAAGAAACAAATTATTGGGCGCATTAAGAAAAATAACTTGTATATCTACCTTGGTTTTTTAAAACAGAAAAGGAAAATGGGTAAAATCCTATAACACAGCACAGCATATAACAATTGAAGAAACAAATTATGGGGCGCATTAAGAAAATAACTTGTATATATACCTTGGTTTTTGCGCATTAAGAAAATAACTTGTATATATACCTTGGTTTTTTAAAACAGAAAAGGAAAATGGGTAAAATCCTATGGTAATTTAAAGTAATTTTTAATCCCTGCTTTAAAACAGAAAAGGAAAATGGGTAATAAGACATCAAGAGGAGCTAATTAAAACAGAAAAGGAAAATGGGTAAAATCCTATGGTAATTTAATGTAACTTTTAATCCCTGTTTTAAAACAGAAAAGGAAAATGGGTAATAAGACATCAAGAGGAGCTAACCTTCTCCTAAGACTTAGTGACAAAGTTTTGATATAAACATTGCACATAGATATTTGGTCGATAAACAAGCTTGTCTCAAAGTATTAGATTATAATCCCTTAGAGTACTATTTGAGTACTAAAAATTTACACAACGGGAAGAAAAAAAATAGCTATATTTTTGGTGTTCATTACAAGGAATTTTTTAAAGGGACCACATGGGAGGTACATTAGATCGTTACCAATATTAATTAAAATACAAGGGAGTTATGAAGTGGAAACTAGACAATATGAGCAATAAAACACCTTGTGCACAAAGAGTGAGCTTCAGGATGAGTAGGGAATGGTTTGAGGGAACGGGGCATGGGGTGAAGAGGAAGGAGATAGAGTGTGGATAAAATGTGTGAAGTCCAAGATAAGTGCTAGAAGGTATGTCGAGATGTTACAAAATTTGCAACACAGGGCATGGAAACCAAGGAAGAAATTGCATGGTAGGAAATCATGACATATTTTGAGAACAGAGTTTTTCATAGTGGAATAAGGTTTCAATGTGGTGATGAGAGAGGAGAGGGATCTATGTCAGTACTTGCAGTTGACATAATCCTAGCAAAGGAAGCGAGGAAATTTCATAGGAAAAGAAGGAGTAATGGAGATCAAATAATTCTTGAAGGAGTGCTGCTTGGCATACCGCACGAAGAAGGAGAGGGCAAAAGACCCTCATAGTACAACCTAGGTGTACTAGAATTCATGCGTCCCAACCACCCTACTCAAACTATGCCCTGCAATGAACCCACAACCTTGCATGATTCAGTTGATACAGACGTAAGTTCACCTTGCAGTGTTTTGTATACTTTATTTAGTAAGGAAAGTGAAAGTAGTAAGACTAATAGTAGGAGTGAATCTAGTTAGTTGAAGGGAAGTGGGCCATAAATTTCCTTAGTAAAGAAGTTTTCATAGATTATTGCGCAGAAAATAGTGAGTATACCTAGAAATCCTTTACCAATATCTAGTGTGCAAAATATAGTGGAAAATATTGGGACTGAGGGTGTCGACCAATGTTTTTTTTGTATGTGAGGTCATTTGGACTATGAATCAAGTCCAATATGATGCTACCAAGGTAGCACAACTAGAAATGATTTTAGATATTGTGCAATCATGTGGTATATGAAGTACAAGAATACTACTCTAGCTAAACAACAAAGAATGTTGACAAAAATAAAGCAAGAATTGTTTAAGGAGTTCCAAAAGCATAAGTATGAGAGGGAGTGCATTACATAGTTGAGGGAGATTAAGCAAGGAAAAAATGAATCTTTGTGGGATTATGATCAAAGTTTTAAGGTATTATTGGGCATACTCACATTTGGGATTCCATATGCACAACACAAGTGGTTCATTGTTGGACTAATCCCCCATATTCCAGTACCATTAAACCAGTAGAAGGTTTCATCACAATCAAAATCATTGGAGATCATGTTTAAATTAGAGGCATTTACAATAACGATTAAAGAGAGCACTGGAATGGCTCAGGTTTAGTCTAAGTTATTTGTGTTGACATTCCAGTTACACGATTTAACCAAAGGCAAGGAAAAGCATGAGGGGGTATGGTGCACATTATTTAATAACGAGGGGAACACTAGGAATGAATTTTTTAAATTAACATATTATATGGTGATGAGCGCATCCAACCCATTGGGGTAAGGAAGGGGGCTATGGTGTGAGGTTTGCAGAGTTTGGGGACATACAAACCCGAACTGCCCCATGATGCAGATGAGGGCTCTATTTTGTGACTTTTGTAAATCAGTGGGGCATGAGATTGATAATTTCCATCCATTAGAGATAATTAGGGAGTGAATTATGGACTCTAAATGTGTACAAGAATGAGATGGGAAGAAAGGAATTGCGTAGGATTATAACTAGTCTAGGCCATTTTATTAGCAATGAAGAGGTCAAGGGATGACAGGTATAGGACCTAAAGGACTAGGCCGAGGAAGAAGAGTGTTTGGAAGAGGTAGAGGACTAACTCTTTGCTATAAGTGTGGACAACCAGGACATGTTGCAAGATATTGTCCCAATCCTTGTCCAACTTGTACTTATTGCAGAGTTTTTGATCTTGTAGCAGAAGATTTTCTACAGTTGATTATGAAATGGCATGAGAAGAGAGGGAAAAAAATTGAGATGATCATTGTTTAATGGCACAAATACCAATTTCATGTGGGTGTAGTTATGTATGGTGGTACTAAGACCGAGATGAATATTTTAAAGAAAGCTAACACAAACCAGAAATAGGCGAGTAAAGTTGCAAATCGTTCGTTGAAGCATGATCCACTTAAAGAAAGGAAGACCTACAAATAAGAGTGAAAAGAAATTGTAGCATCAAAATGGGATATTCCAAAAGAAGCTCCATTATACGATGTTCCTCTAGTATATGATAAAAAAACCACCAAAGGACCTGAAGTTACAGAAATTCATAATAAAGCCTTTTTGAAAAAAAATTATAGAATTAATGCAAGATGAAAGCACATTACAGAAGATCCAAATATTGATCGATTAGCACACTAAGGGACTAGAAGTAATCACATCATATCCCACTATATGTGTAGTTAATCGGGGTGGTACGAAAGAAGAGGACAAGTCAGGAGTTCAGATTCATCATGCAAGTAGGTGACTATTATATGGATAATATTATTCTAGATTTGGTATCATATGTAAACATTTTACTAAAGAAGACACAGGAAATGATGGGAAGCTTGAAACTGACTTGGTCTCCTATTCAATTGTGGTTAGAAATTAGTATAGGATATTCCCTATTGTTAGGTTGTCTAATGTGGGAGTGGATATTGATGGAGTAAATATTTTTTCATATTTTGAAGTTATAGAAATCGTGTATGACACATATACATATCTTGCATTGATAGGTATTCATTGGGAATTTAATAATTGGGTTATCATCAATTTGAAGAAGAGGTAGATGATATTTTATTCCATTAATGTCTAATTAATTGCGTCATTAGATTCGAGGGAAGGAGAAAGATATGTGGAGCTTGTACGAATTGAGCTAGTTGAAGAATATTTTGACAACATCTACAATATAACTGCGTAGAGGAAGGAATGTGTTACTCCAACTACATATGGTGTGTTTATTTGGCATAGAATTGTTTCCCACTTGTTAGATTCTTAATATGGTTTGAGAACTAGTAGAATATATTGTATGAAGTTTCAACCAAAAGGTGCAAACATGCTTCTTGTGCAGTGTGTTGGATTGGAACTAAGATGAAAGACCCTACAAGGTATGATGGTTTATCCAATTTTTTGTCTTTTTCCAAGAGTTTGAATTTCAAGTACTCAAACCTTTTTTATTTTTAGCTTTAGATTTTTCTTTGAGAGCAACTCCAGCACGATCATGGACTGTGCATAAGAATACTATAGAAACCTAGCATCAATGTAAGCATTTATTATGTATTCATTTTGGTTTTAAGTTAGATGTTAGGGGAGTGAAGTACATGGGGTTGAATTTTCCAATAGTCCATGTGAAAAGTTGCATTTCTTACTAGAATAGAAGAAAGATATCCCATGAGGAGTGGGTCCATAGGTTTGTACATACTTTAGATGCCATTCCTAAGAACTGGTATGTTCATATGGAAGTGCACCAAGGTATAGTGGAATGGAATGATATGATATAGAGTTTCAAATCCACATTAATTTTTACAACTAAGGATGGTGTGCCTAACAAATATCTGAAGGTTTCGAAGGAAAATATCTGTGTGCCACAATGTAAGATTAAGCATAGGTCGGTACACCTATTTTTAGTGCATAAACACTTACAACATGTACAAGAATTTATTGAGTGTTATAATAATGTGGAAGGAGTTTATGATGATGAAGGATAGCACACTATAGAGACAGAAGGATAGCACACAATATCAGGGCCTGGTTGGAGATAAAAGATTATTCCAAGCTTATTAAAATGAAGAAAGTGAACATGGGCACTACACGGAATCTAAAGTTGGCCATTATAGGATATTATTGGGATGATACAACACTAGAAAAAATGGCTTATATGTTGTGACTATATGAGGATGTATTCCCAAACACTTTTGAATAAATAGACTTTTCAAATCCTCACTCGCAACATACATAAATATTTTTTGGTTTAAATTTCTACTCGATCTTGGTAATGTATCCATATGAGGCACCTAGCAAAGAGATTTCCAGGAATTCCATCTCATCGTGGATGTACTTGTGTATACAACTGCATTACTGGAGTACCAAATCCCGCCCAGAATCCTTGATACCCAACTTCATGTGAAGGGTATGACAAATATTTGTGAATTTTGGCACTTCTTCGTCTCTTCCATGTTGTAGTGTTATCCACTTTATGTATTTACCTTCATAGAATTTGATATGGTAGTACTACTCCTTGATGTCATCTCGGAAAGAATTCCAAGTGGGTCCGGTTGAAAACAATAACAGTTCCCCCTCATATTTATTCTAATAGTAGGTTTCCCACTAGTCCTTGACGTGGGGGCTGATTTGAGGAGTGAAAAAAGTAATATTTTCCCTATTGGAAACATCATGAACTAAAAAATATCCTTCCAACATATTTAAGCTATAACAACCCTAGTGAAAATTCGATGTAATAAAATTTAATGAAGTAAAAATAATAACCACGGTTGATGGGACACTTATTCCAAGTTTAATGTTGGGAAAAACATCCTAGTGTGGGTGTCGATTTCAATTATTTTGGATAAGGAAATTGGCAAAGGAAATGGCACAAGATTTGGAAAGGGAAAATGGAATTTTTGGCACATTTATTTATGAAAACAATGGAAAATAGGATAAAAGGAAGGTGAAAGGTCATAAGTTTCATATCAGGAGGAAAATGAAGGAAGATAATGGAAAATTAAGAAAATAGAGGCCTAATTGAAAAAAAGGATTTTTAGGATCAGTTGGTACCTTTTTCAAGTTCAGTTTTGGAGGTCTCTCATTACTCTCTCTCTCTCACTCACTCTTGAACAATTAGAGTTTTCTTGGAGAACTTTAGCATTGGATCAAGAAATAAAAAGAAGGCAAGAGGAAGGAAGGAGCAAAAAAGGAAGAGCAAGATCAAGCAACTACAACATGATTCTTTGCAGGTATCGATTTGCATGTGTGATTTCCTTGCTATATTTGGCATGCATGGTATCACACGTGGTTTTTTTTTATCATGGCATGATTTTTTCCAGGTGTGACAATGTTTTCAGCCTAGCCTTTCCATTTCCGGATAGCCATGGTGTGATGGGGTTCTCATCTTTTAGTTGAGTTGGATTGTCAAAAGGATTTGAAGCTGAGTGAGGTGGATCTATGAATGATAGAACACATGTCCTAGTAACCCCTGAACCAAACTTTGGGTTGCAGTAAATCCATATTTTTTTTTGCCTTGGTTAGCCTAGGAATCCTCGACTGGTGAATGGCAGGATATACGGTAAAGCCTAGATATGGGTGATCTCCATCATTCTTAGGAATAGTAGGATGTGGTATACGCTAAATCCTAGATATTGGATTTGAGTTTAGGTTCTAGTGATCCGAAGTGGATTGCGATAAAGTATGAGATACTAGGAGACAGGAAAATACCCCACGGTGTAGATGGAGAAATATAGTGGCATCCATGTTTTTTTTCACCTAGTGATCTGGTGGATATCATGGTAAAGCCTTTTATTACATGGTTATTTTTTTGGCCTAGTGATCTAAGATGGAATGTGGTAAAGCCTAGTTTCTATTGATGAGGGTGAGGTGGTTTAGACTTGGGATGCTCTCGTTGGTGCTTTTAGTTTGAGTCCCACATTTATGCTTTTAATATGGCACGGGGGTGATTGGCTGAAGAGAGATTTGGCTCAACCAATCTATCGTTGAGTGGAATGTAGAAGTCCCATCCCAAGTTGGATTTTGCATTCATTAATAAGATGTTATCTCCTTGACATATTATGTGTAAATGTGCTAGTTCATATTTGGATTCTATGGTTGGTGTATCCTTTATATTCCTGTTGTTATTATGTTGGTTATAAGCATCTATTATGACATTGATGATGTATGTCTCCCCTCATGTTTTGATTTGTAAATGAATTAATAATGTATCTATGACCTAATAGATTATAATACGTCTAATGATATAAGGGAGAAATGATTCTTAGCAATTCTAAAATAAGTATGAGACCCATATTCTCATATATGTTGTTTAATCTTTTAGATTACATATATGTAACATGTTTGACGAAATTCCTTTCATGGATAGCAGGGGTCTAGTCTAGACCTTGTCAATGTTTTTTCAAACGTATAATTGTTCCACTATTATAATTAATTTTTGAACCTATCATTGAGTTTTGGGTAGTGGCCTAGGCTCTAGGCCTAGAAAAGTGGCTCAAATATTGGGGTCACTAGCATAGGTATGAGAAAAAAATTCCCTGGATGCATGCATGCCCATGTTGTGGGAGCGTCTAGAGCCTCTCAGATGCACCCTTGCCCATATCAAGGGAGCGTATGTGGGTTTAATGGTATAAAAAATTATTGGGATCGAGGGGATGGTTACCTGAATGGTTGGGATGGCTCTTAGGATTTTTTTTATTGATGTGGAAGGTATGTTTGATGTGTTTCCATCGATTCCACTTCCTCAACGTCACCTAGGAGGTTGAATCAGATCATAGTAGCCTCTCATCGCATGTTTACCTTGGTTGGACAGCTACTTGGGTAGATGTGGGAGGAGGGTGTTACATAGTGGTATCAAAGCATGGTTCACCCCTTGGAATGGATGGGCGGTGTGTGTAGGTCATGCATTCATGCAGTTTCACATGTGTTAATCATCCTTGTGGTCTATATGTTTTTTGTATACGCATGGTGTCGGTCGCGGTTGTAGTGATGTTGTTGTCTGAACATTGATGATGTTGTTGTGAAATTTGTTTTCGAGAGTGTATGATTAGTTATGTGTTGTTTATGCATGTCAAGTTCTTATATGTTTTCAGTGTACATTGGTATGGTTTTTTTTTTCATGCATGAGTTCGTCATATATTTGGTTGATATGGTCATGCATTGATGATTGTACTCTAGCTAGAATTATATTTACGTGTTGATATACCTATGTGTTATATGTCTATATGTTGTTATGATTATTTCAATAAATGTGTCATGGTGATTGGTTGAGATTGGAGATGAGATATCCTCTCTGAATTATTCTAAGGTACATTGGTTTAATGTGATTTGGTTTAGCTAACATGAGATGCCTTGTAGGAAGAAATCAAAGATGACTAGAAAGATGGTAGAGTGCAAAAATTATCTTTATGAATCTTATGAGATGCATGGTGTTGGGATGTCTTCTGAATTAGCAGACACATTGATAAGTTTGAATGAATAAATAAGGATTTGTAAAGAAGATAATGATAGAATCATACAAGCACAGGAAAACAAGCCAGAGGTTAATGTAGTAATACTTCAGAGTCACAACAACAGGGACTACATCGGAACAGCTATGGACAAGAGGATGGGACTAACGGGGCATATGAAAGTAGGTCTCTTGGTGGTCATGGGTCATGTAGAGATGACATGATTAGAGATGGCAGGTTCTTGGACACTTCGGATAGGAGAGGTGAAAGACGCAGGCGCTACTCTAGTTATGATTTTGATAGGCATTGTGATCGTCATGATTATCATCCTTACAGGAGGAGTGACAGGAGATACTTTCCTGATTAGTTTAATAAATCAAATCCACCCACATTTGACGAAGAGATGAAGAAACCATAGGATACATAGGCAAGGTTTCTTGGTATGTGGAAGTTCTTTAGGTTAAATTATTACTCAAAAAACATGAAATCTAGAATAACTAAATTCGACATGAAAGGTAAAGCAGACATTTGGTGGGAATATGTGAAGAATATTAGGGATATTTATGATGGGAAACTAACTTGGAGTGAGTTCGAGAGGCTATTCCAAAAGAAGTATCTATCAAAGAGATACTATGATGATAAGTAAAAAGAGTTTTATGAGTTAAATATGGGATCTATGACCGATGAGGAGTACACTAGCAAATTTCTAGAGTTGTTGAGGTACATGCCTTACATGAAGGAGGAGAAGTCAAATATTCAGAGATTCATTAGTAGTTTGTCGATAGCATTCAAATACAGGATTGAGTTTGATGAACCTATATCATTTGATGAGGCCTTATGAAATCTAAGACATTGTTATGAGAAATATAAGCACAGACCTAAGACAAAGCCAAACTGGAAAGGTAATGATAATAATAAAGGAAAATGAGACAAGAAGCGAGAAAGACCTCGGGTTACAGGTTAAAAAGAGAATGTTGCACCACCTAAGAATTTCAATACATCAAGAAGAGGAAAAGGACTTCAATCTTAGGAGAAGAATAAGAATGAAGATTGGAAGCCTTTACAGTTTTGGACTTGTGGAAAATATCATCGCAAGAGAGACTTTCCACAATAGCAGGGTGGTAGACCACAAATATACAATGTGCAAGAGGCATAGAAAGTGGGAGATGTTGGGCAGAGTATTCCTAGGGTCTATGCAGCACTAGGTAAAATGTAGGAAGATCACGAGTAATTTATCATCGATATGGACAGTAATATTTGTGATCAAGTTGTTTCTATTTAATAACCCTCGATCTAATTATAGTGGATAAGTGTGGTTTGAATAAAGAAGTGCATGCAAAGTATTAGTTAGTGTAGTTGGCTACATGTACCAAGAAGAGATTTCATCATTGGGTAAGAGCTTATGCATTTGAATTGAATGGTATGCATACATTAGTACATTCGAAGTTTTTTCTATTGGGATTGCATAGTATGCTTTTGGGTATGGACTAGATATATCTTCATAGGACCAAGGTGGATTGTTCTGAAAAGGCTATTGAGTGATTAGATGACAATGGGGAATAAAGAGTATTACAAGGTAAGAAGAAAGAAACATTAGTTAGAATGGTTACCACTATAAATGTCACTCACAGTGGTAGGAAAGGGTTTGTGTTATTTGCAGTGCACATTTCTAGTGACAAAGGTAGGGAATTTTAGGATGCAGATAATTTGAGAAGGTACCTAGTTCTACAATAGTTTCAGGATGTATTCCCTATAGATATTTCAAAGTTTCCACCTCACAGGGAAGTAGACTTTTCTATTGAGTTGGTACCTGGGGGAGCTCCAACATTAAAGTCACCTTACAAGATGAGAACAACTGAGTTGGTAGAGTTAAATTTGTAGTTGAAAGAGATGTTTGAAAAATTATACATTAGTCCAAGTGTATCACCATGGGGCGCACTGGTATTGTTTGTAAAGAAGAAGGATGTTACTCTCAAATTGTGCATTGACTATAGGCAGTTGAAAAAAGTGACCATTAAGAACAAGTATATGTTGCCGAGGATTGATGACTTTTTTTGATAAAATGAAGGGAGCAACAATATTATCAATGATTGATCTGAGATCCGGATATCATCAAGTATGCATTAAGGAATATGACATTTACAAGAAAAATTTCTGGACTAGGTATGGGCATTATGAGTTTTTTGTAGTTCCATTTGGTTTGACTAATTCTCCAGCTACCTTTATGTGTTTTATGAATAGTGTGTTACATCCTTATTTGGACAATTTTTTTATTGTGTTCATTGATGGCATATTGGTATATTCAAAAGATGAGGAAGAGTATGTCGAGCATTTGTCTGCATTGTTAATATTGTTGAGAGAGCATAAGTTCTATTCTAAGATCAACAAGTGAAGTTTCTTTCAGACTGAGGTAAATTACTTGGGACATGTTCTGTCCAAGGAGGCCATCATAGTGGATCCAAAAGAGGTAAGAGCTATCATGGAGAGGGAAGCTCCTGGAAATGTAGATGATTTGAGATCCTTCGCGGGATTAGCAAGTTATTACAGGAGGCTCATTAGGAACTTCTCATAGATTTCTTATCCTATTACATCATTTCAAAGAAAAAGTAATATGTTTGAATGGACAGAGGAATGTGAGGCCAGTTTTGAGTAGCTTAAGCAATTGTTGACACTTTCTCGAGTGTTAAAGATCCCAAATCCAGACAAAGAGTTTGTAGTATGTAAAGATGCTTGCAAGAGAGAACTTGGTGGAGTCCTTGTGCAGGATGGATAGGTGGTATGCTATGAGTCACAGAAACTGAATGAGCACAAATATAGTTATTCGACACGTGATCTTGAGTTAGCAGTAATAAAACATGCATTGAATATGTCAAGGCACTATCTTCATGGCAAGAGGTTTTTATTGATGAGTGATCACAGTGGACTGAGGTATCTATTTGAAAAATTGATTCTAAATGCCATGCAAGCTAGATGGTTGGCCACAATCAATGAGTTTGACTTCGAGATTAGGTACATTAAAGGTAAAGAGAACAGGGTTTCAGATTCTCTTAGTAGGTGGATACAGATGAACCATACAGCAGCTATGAGTGCTTATGGGATAGATTTATGTTGGCTCAGAGGGGCCTTGACCCAAGTTTAGAGTTAAATTTGCAACAACAAAACCCTCTATTACTGGCCCTTTCGGAAATGACCAATTGCTCAAATCACAGTCTCACCTAAAGCAATATTGGGGGATGTTAGAACTAGGTTTCTACATCCATAGGGACAATGGAGTGTGGATCTATAGCTAAACCTCTATTTATGCTTATTCTGAACTGCGTGGATGCATATATATACTTTAATATTTTATACTTTACTCATCAATTAATACTGGTGCACATTGCACCTTTATCATTAAACACACCATAAATAATATGAATAGCTTCATAACATAGGTAATTAGAAAATACAATGCATAAACACATATATGCCTTCCAAAATCTTCTTCTTTTATTAAGATAAGTCTCTTCAATACATATACATTTTCCAACCTACACACACAGTTGCAAGTGCGTACAAGTTGCAGACTCTTCAAGGCCTTCACGCACATAGCTGTAGAGCCTTCCCTTAGGCCCAGAACATAGAAAGATAGAAACAATTACAATCTTGACGCAATCATGACATTCTATATTCTTCTTCAACAAAGCCTTACATTGCTTTATATAGCATTTTCTTACATACAAAACCATTGTCCACATACCATGGGTGAACAAAAACTAAAAAAAAAGCATGAACCCTTTACAAAAACAGGGGCTTCGACCCACCCCGAAGCCCCAAACCTCCGCATGGTGAATTCATATTTGTTAGACCATGTAGTCTGCTTCCTCAAAATGGAGTCTTT
Organism: Pinus albicaulis; assembly: GCA_034641835.2. Lineage (NCBI taxonomy): Eukaryota > Viridiplantae > Streptophyta > Pinopsida > Pinales > Pinaceae > Pinus > Pinus albicaulis. The sequence continues at coordinate 19,569 of JAXQQM020072598.1, read as the reverse complement.
GACTCAAAATTGGACCAATTTGGGTCATGCCCAACAGGACCCCAACGCTCAAATGTGACTCGTCCCAAGTCACTCATTTAGTGTGCCCTGAACCTTATCTGCAATGTTGGTGTAGGCTATATAATGGCTAAATCATCTCTACAAACTGCTTCTATTCCTGGAACACCACTTCTAATAGCTTCTCAGTCTTCAGCCCGATGATCTTCTAAAGTATGTCTTACCGCTTATGTCGAATCTCTTTAAGCTTTCCATCTATAGTCTGAGACAGTTGGACGGCCTATTCCTTCCATGGATGATACCTCATAGTGATCAGCTTCTATTTCCTCCGTAGATCCTCAATTTGGCTCTGTATATTTTTTTTCCTTCAGTCATCCTTCTAAGCCCTTGCGCAGGTGCTAAATTCCTTGCAGTTGACCAAATCTCGTTTAAATTCTCATCGCGTTTTCTAGGTAATGAAGCTGGTGCAAGTATCTACTGGATAAAAATTGCGAATAGTTTCTTTGATCATTAAAATCCCAGTCCTCCATATTTATCTATGGTCCTTCCCCAATGGTTTTCCTTCAAAGTGTACTTCTTCTGGAAATAGTCGTGTGAATACACCAAATTTTTTAGTATCTAGGTATTTAACTAATTTAGCACCCAACTTCCATGGTGGTATATATGTTAGTAGCCTAGAGATAGGCTCCACATCTTCTGTTGCAATATCTTCTGGAATATCAGCTTCAATTTCTTCGTCACTCTCTGTCGTGAAACCATCACCAAAAAGAGAAGAAAAGAGATATTAATGTCTTAGAAATAAGCCACTTCAAGGGGGAAACCTCCAATACATTACATGAATGAAAAATTCTTGGATGATTCAAATTATAAAACCTCCTTTCTATATATAGGAGTCCATGGGGCCACAATGTAATCCTAGATGACCTAACAATAATAATTTAAGAGCACAATAATAACAATATGGGGGTTACAAGGGTACAATAAAAACAATAAGGGGGTTACACTAACAACAATAAGGGACTATACTAGTAATATAGGGACCTAACATGCCCCTCTCCTTCAAAAAATTGTTGTCCTCAACACTTGAGTAGCTCTGGGTGCTTCTGTATAAAATTCTCATCCTCCCATGTAGAATCTTCAGTGGGTAAGTTCTTCCACTTGATGAGATACACTGAAATTGATCGATTCTGTAGCTATCGAGTTCTTATTTCCGTGACCGCTTCAGGTTCCAATATGATTTTTCCTTCCTCATCAAGTTCTAGAAATATTGTTTGAACTGGAAGATTTTCACCTATAACCTTCTTTAAGCATGAAACATGGAAAATTGGATGCACTCGTGAAGAAGCAGGAGGCTCCAATTTGTATGCCATAGTACCAATATTTTACAACACCTTGTAAGGACCATAATGCTTTGGTGATAATTCATTATCCTTCCTAGCTTTCTTGAGAGACATTTGTTTGTATGGTTGTAGCTGTAAAAATACCCAGTCTCCTACATCAAAAATTCTCTCGTTGCGACATTGATCTGCATGTTGTTTCATTTGATTTTGTGCCAAATTCAGGTTGTCCTTTAAGAGTTGGAGAACTTCTTGTTGATGCTCGATGTCATATTCCACTCCTTGAACCTTTGAATTTTCTCTTAAAGATGATGTGATGGATGGTGGATGATATCCATATAGTGCCATAAATGGGGTCATTTTTGCTACAGTATGGAAGGAAGATTTATAGCACCATTCAGCTAGAGGTAACGTGTTTGTCTATCAGATACAAAACAACAAAGATATCCTTCCAAACATTTATTTAATATCTCAGTTTGACCATCAGATTGAGGATGATAAGATGAGCTATGAGCTAATTGAGTACCCAAACAAGAAAATAACTCCGTCCAAAAATTTCCAGTAAAAATGGGATCTCTGTCGCACACAATAACCCTTGGGCTTCCATGTAGCTCTTGAATTCTGTCCATAAATGTAGTAGCAACTATAATTGCTTTAAATGGATGAGATAATGCACAAAAGTGTGCATACTTGGTAAGTCTATCAACTACCACCATGATGACACTCTTTCCTTCGGACTTAGGTAAACCTGTGATAAAATCCATTGAAATCTCCTCCCAACGTTGACTTGGAATGGATAAAGGTTGTAGAAGTCCCAGGGTATTAATTGTTTCCACTTTATTCTGCTGGCAAACCAAACATTCCGCCACAAAATTTTGAATATAAAATTTAAGGCCATCCCAAAAAAATTCTTTCTTCACCCCGTGGTAAGTTTTTAAAAATCCTAAGTGTCCTCCTAAAGGAGAAGTGTGCGATTCCAGAAGAATATTTTGTTTTAGTTGGGAATTCTTACAAAGATATAAGCGATCTTTGTACCATAAGGAATCATTTTTCCAACTAAATGTATCAGATGTACTAGGATCTTGCTGCAACTTTTGAATGAGTGTCCACACTTCCTCGTCCTTCTTCCATTCATCCCTTGCTTCGGTTATCCAATCTGGTTGGATAATAGAAATGGCACAAAGCAATGCTTCCACCTCTTCATTCTTTCTTGAGAGTGCATCTGCAACAACATTAAGCTTTCCTTTTTTGTATATTATTTTAAAGTCATAACCCAACATCTTTGTGACCCATTTTTGCTGCTCTTCTGAAGATAGTCTTTGTTCCAAAAAGTGTTTAAGACTATCATGATCATTTTTTACCTTGAAGTGTCTTCCCATTAGGTAAGTTATCCATTTCTTTAGTGCATGCAGTATTGCTAACATTTCCTTCTCATAAATAGGTTTCTGTAAATACTTTCCTTTGATTGGACGACTTTCAAAAGCAATGGGTCTTCCTTCCTGCATTAAAACTGCACCAATTCCATTTCCTGAGGCATCACATTCCACAATAAAGGTTTTTGTGAAGTCTGGCGTAGCTAAGACCGGTGCTAGGCACATTGCCTCTTTAAAATGTTCAAAGGCCTTAGTTGCTTCAGGAGTCCATGAAAATGCATCTTTCTTCAATAATGTTGTTAGAGGTGTTGCTATTCTCCCATAATTCTTAACAAAATTTCGATAATACCCTGTTAACCCAAGAAATCCTCGCAACTGCTTTATGGTTGTGGGGACTTTCCATTCCTTAATGGCTTTAATTTTGTTAGGGTCTATCTTAACACCCTCGTGAGATACAATATGACCCAGATATTCCACCTCTTGTACTCCAAAGAAACATTTGGATGTTTTTGCATATAATTGTTTCTCCTACAATAGTTTGAGCACCTTGTTAACATGTTGAACATGATCCTTCCAAGACCTGCTGTAGATTAGTATATCATCAAAAAATACTAGCACAAATTTTCTAAGGAAGGGTTTGAAAATGGAATTCATCAGCCCTTGAAATGTAGAAGGTGCATTGGTAAGGCCAAAAGGCATGACCAAAAATTCATAATGACCCTCATGAGTTCGAAATGTTGTTTTCGGAATATCTTCAGTCTTCATTCTAATTTGATGATACCCTGAATGAAGATCCATCTTGGTAAAATAAATTTCTCCATGTAATTCATCCAATAATTCATCAGTCACATGAATGGGAAATTTATCTTTAATGGTGAGCTTATTGAGCTCCCTATAATCGGGACACATACGCCATGATCCATCCTTCTTTTCTACCTATACTACAGGAGAAGAGAAAGAACTTTGACTAGGTTGAATTATACCCGCCTCTAACATTTCTGAAATCATATGTTCAATTTTTCTCTTTTGGACATAAGGATATCTATAAGGCCTGATTTTTGGAGGAACACTTCCTGGAATAAAATTAATAGCATGATCATGATCACGAATAGGTGGGAGTCCTTTGGGAGTTTCAAAAACCTTGGAATTATTGTCCAATACTTTTTGGAGATCTGCAAAAATAGATGATTTTGATGTTGAAACTTCTAGTGAGCATAACTGTGCAATTATGCCTCGTTGTTCTTTCTTTAGAAGCTTTGTCATGATATTAGAGCTTATTATCTTTCCCAGCTTCCCTGCAATACCCCATAATTCGACTTCCTTTCCTTCTGAAAAAAATTTCAAGAAAAGTTCTTGAAAAATAATAGCTATCGTCCCCAAAGATTGTAACCATTGTACTCCTAGTACAACATCAGCACCTCCCATAGGAATGGAAAGCATTGGACTATTCAATACATATTACCCCATGGTTACCTTGATATTATGGCGTTTTCTAGAGCAATTTATAGTTCCTCCATTTGAAACCATCACTTGACATTCTGTTGATAGGTATAGGAAACAATTCAATTCCTTGGCTAACTTACAATGAATAAAGTTATGGGTACTACCTGAATCAATCAACACTATTACCTTTTTCTTCTTGATATTTCCTTCTATCTTGAGAGTTTGACGAGTGGTAATTCTTGCCAATGCATTACATGATATTGTTGAACTCATTTCTTCCTCTTCTTGGGTTGGTTCCTGGTGTATATCCTCTTCTTGTTCATTTTCTTCTTCCTCTTCACAATCTATGTAAAATAATTTCTACTTAGCACACTTGTGACCTTTAGTGTATTTTCTATCACAACTGTATCAAAGCCCTTTTGCTCTTTTTTCTTCCAATTTTGTGGTGTCAACCTTGTAGGTTGTGGATATCTAGGAGTAGCAACACTTCCCTCGTTATAGAAGTGATTGGTAGGCTTCCTTGTCGCCATAATTTTACATTCAATTTTTCTTTCCAACCTAAATGCCTTCTCCAATGAATCAGGTTCCAAAATGTGAAATTCATGTTGGATGTTATCCTTTAAAGTACATGTGAAGATATCAATCTTGTGTTCCTCTGGAATATCAGTTACCCTTATATTCAATTTTTGGAAGTCTTCAATGTGCTCCCCCATTAAACACTTTTGTTTGAGATTTATCAATTGGCTAAAGAATGTGTTGCTCTTTGTATCCTCATAATGTGCTATCATTTCCTCCGTAAAAATTGACCAAGTGACAATTTTTTTATGGGAGCAAATCCATCGATACCATACAAATTTATTTTTTTCTAAATGTAAAGTTTCAATGCGTACCTTTTGTGTGTTTTGCACATTATGGAGATCAAAATATTGCTCCATCTATAGTATCCATGTTACAGGATCCTTCCCATCAAAATTCCTCATATCCATTTTTTGAATATGGTGGTCCTTCCTGCCAACATTAGATTTTATGAAATCACGATTAACATTTTTTTTGTTCTCATCATGAGTTTCCTCTACTATCTTTTCACCATTAGGAAACATTTCTTGTATCAAATTTGTCAAAACTTCCATGTCTTCTTTTAGATCATTCTTCATGTTTTCCATTTTCTCATCGATCTTAGCTTCCATGTCATCCATCTTAGATTCCATGCCAGCTTACATGCCATCTATCTTAGATTTCATGCCATCTATCTTAGATTCCATGCCATTCTTCAAACCATCCATCTTAGATTCCATGCCTTTCTTCAAATCATCAATCTTAGTTTCCACACCTTTCTTCAAAACTTCCATGTCATTTTTTGTTGCTCTTTGTGAGAGCGAAATTTGTTGCACTTGCTCTTGTAATTTTGATATGTCATGTTGCCATTCTTCATCTTCATGAGTCATAATAGAGCTTTCTAAAGGCTTAATGGGTGTTGAATTCCTTTTAGGGGCCATTTTAGAATCCAATACTAATATATATTCTACAATATGCCCTTGGAATCAATTCAACTTGATTCTTCAAACAAGACTTATGCAATTCGGGAAAAAAAAATACACACCTTTTACTTGCTTTTGAGGAGCTTGATATTGAAATTGAATTATCTCTATAATTTCAGATCCTCAATATATGAAATTCAGCCCTATAGTAGCCCTATGAAGATTCTTTCAAATGCCATAGGTCTGATCTGATTTGGATTCTTTAAGGAAAATTTATGTCCAATCTCCCACAATGACCCAATTTTGGAATGGTTCAGTAGAGCGAACTTGTATGACTTGCCACGTGTCACTATTTCCTCCTTTTGCTCTGAAATTGATAGACCGAAAACTAAATTCCATCTACTTGTGGCCACTTTTTACATCATTCCAATACGATGCTCAGAGATAGAGCTATGAGCATTCTCCCACGATCACCTCTTTGAGATGAAATTCATAAGCCTGAAAACCCCTAACTTCCATAGATCATATCTCCGAAACTATTGCGAACCAATATCGGAAATTTTGTGATGACGTTCCTCAGGATTGCGGCTTCGTACTCTAAAAATTTCAGCTTCTAAACCTTCGTAGAAAAAACGTTATTAGGAAAATACCACGATGCCTTGTTTAGGTTAAATTTAGGAGCCTGCAAAATGACCTAACTTACACAGATCATATCTCCGAAAATATTGCGAACCAAGCTCTGAAATTTTACGACAATTTTCCTCCAGATTTTGGCTTCGCACTCTAAAAATTTCAGATTCTGAACCTTCGTAGAAGAAACATTATAGAAAAAATGCCACGATGACCTGTTTGGAGTAGTGAAACCCTAGAATCTCACAGCTCTGATACCAAATGTTGTGAAACCAACTCCAAAAAGAGAAGAAAAGAGATATCAACGCCTTAGAAATAAGCCACTTCGAGGGGGAAACCTCCAATACATTACATGAATGAAAAATTCTTGGATGATACAAATTACAAAACCTCATTTCTATATATAGGAGTCCATGAGGCCACAATGTAATCCTAGCCGACCTAAAAATAATAATTTAAGGGCACAATAATAACAATATGGGGGTTACAAGGGTACAATAATAACAATAAGGGGGTTACACTAACAACAATAAGGGACTATACTAGTAATATAAGGACCTAACACTCTCCTGTATTTCAATGGGTTTCTTATCCTTGTATTGTCGCTGCTTATTTCATTTTTCCATAGAAATTTTATTCCTTGGGGATTGTCTAACTCAATGGGATGTAGCTAGTCTTTTAACCTTATTTTTCTTTGGTTGTGCTTCTTATGTAGTTGGTTTCTTGCATGAAAACCTCGAACCTCTGTTTGTTAGTGGTGTCACTGTCATCATTCCTATGAATCCCCTTGTTGGGGCCCTTGTTTTGAAATTCTTGACAGATTTTGATTTGTGGCGAAACGCAACCTCAGTAGGCATAAAGGTGTCAAGGTTGTGAAGGAGCATAGGATAGGTGTCGTGGATGTTGCAGGAGCAACCATAGATGGCAGAAGAGCGTGGAAGGAAACAAGCAGTGAACTCTCGATGAATAGAAAGAACGAAAGACAGCAGAGTGAGAAGAAAGGAGGAACTGCCAATCGCGCTGGCAACAGAACAAATAGGCAGCCAGCCAGTGGATACGGAGGTTGGCACAGACGGGAATAGGAAACAGGGAGCCGCGGGAGAGCTCTGTCTGGGTTGCACTATTCTCCACTCCTCTATGTTACTGGGTTTTCTCTCTGTCCAATAGGACGTATTTTATTCTGCTCTTTTTATGCTCATATAGTTGAGCCTTGTAATAGTTCACCATTGACGACTGATGATTAATATATTTAGGAGTTTTTTTCCGAGTACATGTTATGGGAGTGAATAAATGATGTTATAAACACCGTTTAAAATTTTAGTTATCGTAAGTCTGATTGTTTTCCTAAAAGATATATATGATTGGATGTTGTGTTATGGCTATCTAAGACTTTGTTTTAGCTTTGATTCAACTGTATGGATGTTGCTGGGATGATACCGATCTACTCCCTGTCATAGTAAGGTCGCAGCACACCTCGGGTGAGACTCTCTGCCCTTCGAAGCAGAGTGTAAATGTCGGTGTGAAACTAGACTACAGTGGAAAACCTTGTTGGCCCTTAAACCTGAACCCGAGTCTTCTCTATGAGACCTGTTTGTTGGGTGTGGAGCCTGATTATCTTGTTTACTTTGTATCACAGCATTGGACCCATATACCTTAAAAGGGGCGGCAACGCCGCCCGTAATTAATCGCTGCCGTGGGGGGTATAGTAATTTCTAGTCAGCGCCCCCGAAGGTAAAAACAGATGTAAAATTGCCTTGTAAAAGTATAGTAATTTCTAGTCAATCTAGGTCGTTCATAGGCAGATGATCTGACGGTAGAAGTTATGTTTAGTTTAGGGTTTTTTGCCCTACAAGGCAACCCTCTTGTATATATGAGGGTATTGTATTGCGGCTGTGTAGCGTATGTGTATTCTTGGAGCGAGAAACAGAGAGGGAGACTGTGAGAGAGAACAGAAGATATTACAACGGATCTGTTGTAGGTTTTGTCTCTTCATTTTTGCTGGATAATATAAAGGAAGGACTGGTTGTTCGGGGTGGACGTAGCCCAAACTAGGTGAACCACGTATATCTGTGTCTCTCTAGTTTTATGTGTTTTGTGTGCTTTTATTTTCCGCATATTTTATGTGTTGCATTGCTCCATAATCTATAATTTTCTAGCAACTGGTATCAGAGCCGAAGGTCTATTTGGCTAATAAACTCGCAGGAAAGAAGGGTTCCTGGTTCGAGTGGGACCAATGGCAGAAGATGGTAAGTTTAGGGTCGAGAAATTTAACGGCCAAAACGTCCCGTTGTGGAAGATGCTGATGGAATATTATCTGTATCAGAAATATCTGTACCTACCATTGAGCGGAAAAACAAAGAAGCCGGTGACCATGACAGACGCGGAATGGAACATTCTCGATAGAAAGGCACTCGGAACAGTACGGTTGTGTCTTGCGGCGTCAGTCGCCTTCAATATTTCGAAGGAAACAACAACAGAGGGTTTGATGTAGATGTTGGCGAAACTGTATGAAAAGCCCTTGGCCTCAAACAAGGTATTTCTTATGAAACGACTATTTAATATGAAGATGTCGGAAGGTGGATCTGTTGCAGACCATTTAAATGAATTTAATACGGTTACCAGTCAGCTAAGTTCTGTAGGGGTAAACTTTGATGATGAAGTTAGAGCTCTGTTATTCTTGTGCTCATTGCCAGAGAGTTGGAATGGTTTATTAATGGCCATTAGTAACTCTGTCTCTGGATCTAGTACTTTAAAGTTTGATGATGTTGTTGGTGCTATCCTTAGCGAGGAAATGCGAAGGAAAAGCTCCGGTGAGACATCGGGTAATGCTTTGAGTGCAGAGTCTAGGGGAAGAATAATGGAAATAGGAAAGAGCTCGGGATATCGCAGTAAATCAAGGAAAGGCAGATCCAAGTCCAGATCGAGGATAGTGTGCTGGAATTGTGGAAAGAGAGGACACCTAAAGAAAGACTGTAGATCTCGGAAGGGAAAAGAAGGAGACACACAGAAATAAAACAATCATGAAGCAAATGTGACAGGTGATGTGTTACAAGATGCTTTGATTATTTATTTTGAAAATGTTACTTATTCTTGGGTTGTAGATTTAGGGGCTTCATTCCATGCCACACCTGATAAGAAATATTTTCATGACTATGTTCAAGGAGATTTTGGACAAGTAAGTTTGGGTGATGATAAACGCTGTAAAATTTTTGGAATGGGTAAAGTTCTTGTAAAACAACAGAATGGAAACCAATGGCTACTAAAGGAGGTAAGGCATGTTCCAGATCTGAAGAAAAATCTAATTTCAACAGGGCAGTTAGGCAGTGAAGGTTGTGTGACAACTTTCACAGATAAAACTTGGAAGGTCACCAAAGGAGCATTGGTAATAGCAAAAGGTGAAAAGGTTGGTACATTGTATTTATGCAATGGTATTTCTAACTCTATTAATGCTTTAACTTCCAAAGGAGTAGATGCAGCATTATGGCATCATAGGCTTGGACACATGAGTGAGAAGGGAATGAAGATTATTCACTCAAGAAATTTGTTGCCAGGTTTGAAGAATGTTGATTTGGATTTCTGTGAGAATTGCATTTATGGAAAACAAAAGAGAGTCAGATTTCTCAGAGTTGGGAAAGAAAAGAAGAGCGAAAATTGGAGCTTGTGCATACAGATGTATGGGGACCTGCTCAGGTATCATATCTCGGTGGCTCTCGCTATTATGTTACTTTTATTGATGATGCAACTAAAAAAACATGGATTTATTGTATTCAGAATAAATCTGATGTATTTGATACTTTCAAGAAATGGAAAGCTTTGGTTGAGATTGAGACAGGAAAGAAGTTGAAGTGTCTCAGATCAGACAATGGAGGTGAATATTGCAGCAAAGAGTTTGATAGGTACTGTTCAGAGCATGGAATTCGCAGAGAGAAGACAATTCCAAGAACACCACAAGAAAATGGTGTGTCAGAAAGGATGAACATAACAATCATGGAGCGTGCAAGGTGCATGAGATTGCATGCAGGATTGCCTTTACAATTTTGGGCAAATGCTGTAGATACTGTTGTTTATCTAATAAACAGAGGGCCTTCAAGTTCCTTGGATGGTGGTATTCCAGAGGAAGCATGGACAGGTAAAAAGGTAAACTACTCTTTTTTAAAGCCTTTTGGTTGTGAGGCCTTTGTCCATATTAATAAAGAAAACAGAAAAAAGCTTGAGGCAAAATCAAAGAAATGTACCTTTATTGGATATGGTGCTAATTATTTTGGTTATCGCTTATATGATTATGAAAATCATAAAATCATTAGGAGTAGAGATGTAGTATTCAATGAAAATGTCTTGTATAAGAATCAGTTGCAGGAAAATAAACAGGAAAAAGAAAGCAAGGAATACATGGTTCTTGATGAGATAACTGAAAAATTAAAGGTGCCTGAAAAAAATAATAATCAACAGTCACAGCAACAACAACCACCACAACAACAACAGGCACCTCAAACACCTGAAAGTGGTGTTAGAAGATCTACCAAGATAAGTAGACCCCCTGAACAATACTCTCCTTCATTATATTATTTATTGTTGACTGATTCTGGTGAGCCTTAATGTTATGAAGAAGCAATGTAGGTTGAAAGTAGGAAGAAGTGGGAGCTAGCCATGGAAGAAGAGATGGACTCCTTAATGCATAACCAGACTTTGGACTTAGTCAAGTTGCCTGTGGGTAAAACTACATTGCATAATAAATGGGTTTACAGGCTGAAGGAAGAAGATGGAGGAAAACAGAGGTACAAAGCTAGACTTGTGGTGAAGGGGTTTGCACAAAAGAAAGGTATTGATTTTGATGAAATATTTTCTCCTGTTGTTAAGATGAATTCAATCAGAACTATCTTAAGTCTAGTAGCAGCGGAAGATTTACATATTGAACAGTTAGATGTAAAGACAACATTTCTCCATGGATATTTGGAGGAAGAGATATACATGCGGCAACCAGAAGGATATGAGGTAAAAGGGAAAGAAAAATTGGTGTGCAGGTTAAAGAAGAGCTTGTATGGTTTAAAACAGGCTCCAAGGCAGTGGTATCTAAAATTTGACAAGTTTTTGTCTAAACAAGGTTATACTAGATGTCACTCTGATCATTGTGTTTATCTGAAAAGGCAAAATGATGGCAGCTATATTATATTGTTATTGTATGTAGATGGCATGCTTGTTGCAGGGTCTAACATGTAGGAAATAAATGTGCTCAATAGAAAATTGGCAAATTCATTTGCAATGAAGGATTTGGGAGCTGCAAAACAAATCCTTGGTATGAGGATAACTAGAGAAAGGAAAAATCGCAAATTAACACTGTCTCAGAATGAGTACATAGAAAAGGTGTTGAAAAGATTTAATATGCACAATGCAAGACCAGTTAGTACACCTTTTGCTAGCCATTTCAAACTTAGTAAGGAGATGTGCCCAAAGACCCAAGAAGACATGGATTATATGTCTAAAGTTCCATATGCATCAGCAGTTGGAAGCTTAATGTATGAAATGGTCTACACAAGGCCTGATATTGCACATGCAGTGGGAGTTGTAAGCAGGTACATGAACAATCCAAGAAAAGAACATTGGATGGCAGTAAAATGGATTCTCAGATATTTGAGAGGTACCACAAATCAAGCATTATGCTTTGGTGGTTCAAACATTGCTCTACAGGGATATGCTGATGCAGATATGGCAGGTGACAGAGATAACAGGAGGAGCACTATAGGATATGTATTTACTGTAGGTGGAACAGCTGTTAGTTGGGTTTCAAAAATCCAAAGTGTTGTTGCACTTTCAACAACAGAAGCCAAGTATGTTGCTACTACAGAGGCTAGTAAAGAAATGATTTGGTTACAAAGGTTTATGGATGAAATGGGTAAGAAGCATGATATGGGCACACTATATAGTGATAGCCAAAGTGCTATTCATCTTGCAAAGAACTCAGCATTTCATTCCAGGACTAAGCACATACGCCTCAAGTACCATTTCATACGGTCTGTATTGGAAGATGGAAAGTTGAAGCTGGAAAAGATACACACTAGCCAGAATCTTGCAGATATGCTAACAAAAGTTGTAACCAGGGAGAAACTGAGAACATGCTCAGTTTCAATTGGTCTTCAAGGATGACGATGAAGATGAGAAACAGCCAAGTCCAAAGAGGAGTCATTGCCCAGCAAATGAAGTAGCGGTGGAGTTGCTACAATCAGTCTCCAAGTGGGAGATTATTGGGTGTGGAACCTGATTATCTTGTTTACTTTGTATCACAGCATTGGACCCCTGTACCTTAAAAGGGGAGGCAATGCCGCCTGTAATTAATCGCTGCCATGGGGGGTATAGTAATTTCTAGTCAGCGCCCCCGAAGCTAAAAACAGATGTAAAATTGCCTTGTAAAAGTATAGTAATTTCTAGTCAATCTGGGCCGTTCATAGGCAGATGATCTGACGGTAGAAGTTATGTTTAGTTTAGGGTTTTTTGCCCTAGAAGGCAACCCCCTTTTATATATGAGGTTATTTTATTGTGGCTATGTATCGTATGTGTATTCTCGGAGCGAGAAACAGAGAGGGAGACTGTGAGATAGAACGGATGCTATTACAACGGATCTGCTGTAGGTTTTGTCTCTTCATTTTTGCTGGATAATAGAAAGGAAGGACTGGCTGTTCGGGGTGGACGTAGCCCAAAATGGGTGAACCATGTATATCTATGTCTCTCTAGTTTTATATGTTTTGTGTGCTTTTATTTTCCACATATTTTATGTGTTGCATTGCTCCATAATCTATAATTTTCTAACATTGTTCTCTTGCCAACAAATGGTTCCATTGTTGGGACCTGAAAATACATTTGGGAGCTAGATCATGATATCTCAGATCTTCAAAAGAGAAATACAAAGCTGGTGGGATACACCTAGATCAGTTCATAACTCAGCAGGCTGAGCTGAGATGACAAAAGGAGAAAATGATTAAAAACTTGGTTCTATTCTCCTACTCTGCTAGTGATACCTATGAAATAGTTTGGGGAAATTTCTCAAAAGAACTCTACAACTGGTTGCGGAGGCTTTAGACCAATACCATCAAGGAAAATTCATGGAATATCTATCGCGAGTGGGTGTACGAGGATCTGGTGACCCTTCATCAGTTAAACATCGATTTAACCCGAGTTGTAGATTTTTTGGTGGAATCTACTTTGGAAGTATATATAGTAGAGTTTGCAGCCGATTTCTATTGGTCTTTCTCAAGGGCAGAAGATACCTTCAGATCTGGGTTAAAGGGGAAGCTACTAAAGGAGATTCCCTTGTGGATCAAGGCATTGATGGTAGACAAAGGACTGATGGGATTCCAAAAAGCAGAGATGGAAGCGTAAACCCTCCAGTGCCAGGGGAAGGGACTAAGGGACAAATGTTATGACAACCATGAGAAGGGGGAGTAGGAGAATGGATGTCGAGACCGCCAACAAGCTCAGGGAGCGGCGAGCACATCAGAGGGTGCAGATTGCAGAAAGGTGGCGAGAGAAGGTGATGATGGAGTTGAAGAGACAGGAAAGTAGTCGAAAGAACAAAGAGGAGGCACCTCAGATGACAAAGGGAATGGAAGGTCAGGTGGGTCCCCAGGATATAGGATGGGTCGTGAAAGAAGTGCAGCAGGTGTATAGTACTCCAGCCCAAATGGATTAAGGAAAGAAGTCTGACAGAGAAGGTACAGACACGCGCCCAGAGGAGGTGTCCGATGTGGAGATGCATGTTGCAATGGAGAAAATATTTCAAGAAAGGCTGGCGTCCATATCTCAAGGTATTACTTGTCCCCACAGTTCATGTAGCTCTAGTCCCAACCTTCCCCCGATGCTCTACAAGGCCATAAGTGAAATTTTTTTTAAGTTACGTGAATTAAGTAGATTGCACAGTATTCAGTCTCCAATTGGAACACAAACTAGTTGTAGGATTGCTAGTGGCCTCATCTCAAAACCAGGATCCAACGGCTTCATTTTAGTAACACCTATTCAAGTGAACATGGCAGGATCACTCACCCGGTACCCAGAAATCTTTGGGAATGGGAACGACAATCTTGAACAACACTGGTACCTCTGTGAGACCATCTGGAGGGCGCGACAGACACCAAATGTTTGGAAGTTGATAAAGTTTCAGACCACCCTTAGGGAGAGAGTCCTACGATGGTTTATGAAATGGTCGGAAGCTCACCTGAATCCAGCGATGGCTGATGTAAAGAGGGATTTCATTAAGGAATTCAAACTATCTCAGACAGACCAACAAGGCCTGTCAGAGATGTGGGAGATCAAGCAAAGAGAAGGAGAAACTGCTTTGGATTTTATACGGAGATTCAAGGATTCCATCAGGAAACTCAGCTATCCTATTGATCCAAACCATCAGAGGGACTAGTGCATTAAATCTTTACTACCTTTGACCTGAACTCCATTGACTCAACAAAGGATCAACACATTGCAGGATGCCCTGGAGTAGGCAATGAAAATAGAAGCCATGGTGGGTTACCCGCAAGAGTTAAAGGAGGTCGTAGTGGTACAGGACCCCTCGATAATGGGTCTACAGCATCAAATAGTCAGTCTAACAGAAAAACTCAAGGAAATGTAACCCATGTGACCACCGAGACCAAATGTATGGTGCACACATTGTCTCGTGGAGGGACATGTAGCAACGGAATGTCCCCGGTTGCGGGGCCAAACCATGGGGACATCAACTGCAGAAACACAATGGGCTCCACCACTAAAAGGGGTTGCATAAATAAACACCCAAGGGATATACCCACTACAATAGAAATACACAGGGTTCCCTGCACAACAAATTCCAGCCACCAACGAGTATTATGAAGTATGCAAAAGTATGGGCCATCAACCTCGCATGTGTCCAATCTTACAGAAATATTCCAATGTTCCAAATAATGTATACTGTGAATTATGTGCCTCAACCACCCATAGCACAGAGAAATTCCGAGTACTAGAAGCACTGGCAGAGTGGATGGACTGGCCGTTATATAGAGTAAACGAAGCTCCCTGAGGAAGAGGAGGAGGCATGAGAGGAGGCCGAGTAGGAGGTAGAGGTCCAGTAAGATGCTATAACTGCAATCAGGAAGGACATGTGGCTAGAAAATTTCCACTCCCTAGGAGACCCTAGTGTTCGCAGTGCCGGGTTAACTAACATGTAATAGAAGATTTCCCGGAGCTCATCAAAATATGGGAGGAAAGAGCTAGACAGAGGGGGGCGAATCTAGTAAATGTAGAACCCAGGCTAATGGGAACTCAAACAATGAAAAACATGGCCATAGTGACACGGGGTGGAAAAATAACGGGGGAGGATGCACGTACTATGGACCCAATGAAATTGGTCAGGCCAGCATCCCCAAAGCTCTTGATCAAACCAGAACAACAGAAACAATTTTTTCAGGAAGCAGCAGAAAATTTTTCCCACTTGGGGGAAAATAAAGGAATCGAGTTACAGAAAATTCAGGAGGACAATGAAACGTTGAATACTTATGAAGCCTTAATCTAGGAGTGGTTCCACCTATTCCTGAATATTGTTAGCAATGCACCAATGCTAGAACGGCTGAAGCAGAACTTGGAAGGGGTGATAAAATAGAACACAGGGGCAAAATAATCAGCGGAAGTAGACCAGAAATATGTTCAGAGAATAAAGAGAAATAAACGAAGGACAGGAAAGGAATTTTGGGTGGACACACAAGTGGTAGGGTTCCAGATTAAAGATACCATGCTTGATTTGGGATATGATGTGAACATCTTACCAAGGAAAACTTGGGAGGCATTAGCGAAGCCAAGATTGACATACTCTCTGATTCAACTTCGGATCGCGAACCAGTATTGCATTTTTCCCATCGGCCGACTAGAGGAGGTTGAAGTTGACATTGCGGGGGTAAATACATTTATGAACTTTGAAGTCATCGACATCATGGGGTTTAAGGATCCATACCCTGCACTGTTGGGAATTGATTGGGATTTTGAAAATTATGCGGTAATTGATCTAAAAAAAGAACTGATGATATTCAAGGATGAGGAAATCAGATTCACTCAGCCACTCGACCCCTACCAATGACCGATCTATACAGAGACTGTGGATGGCAGGGAAGATGCTTAAATCTTGGACCATCTCTACCAAATGAACGCCGGAAGAAGGGAAGATTACATCAACCTGACAACAGAAGGCTCGGTAAGTTGGAGAAGCATCCAAAGCTCGGAATTAGGATCAGAAATAGCATGGTATGATTGGCAGCAAGGAGACTATGAAACAAATACAAGGAGATGTGCCAACATTGCAAGATTCAATTGGATTGGGGCCGAAATTCAGGGATACCCAATCTTGTTAGATATCAATGTTGTAAGTTTTTTCATAGCCAAGATAGAAAATACGGTACCGGAAGGTCACAGAGTACCCTTTATGGACATGGTATTACAATCCACATCTGCAAGATGGTGGAGTAACCATCGCAACTCATTGACGTGATGGGATGAGGTGGCGACAGCACTAAAAGCCATATTTCAAGAGGAGAAGGGGCCCAGAGGTAAGGATTGGTACCAACGGGACTCAAACCCCGGAAATCATTTGAAGAAATGTGAAGCACAATGGAGAGCTGATGGATATCCCGAAGAACTGTGAGTCCACAGTTTTATCCACTCTCTGGACATAATTCCAAAAGCCTAGTACTTGACGGAAGCAAAAACAAGAGGGACCCACAAATGGAAGGAAGTTGCAGAGAAATTCATATACTTTTTCACATTTGAAGGAAAAACAGAGCAGGTTACACAAGATTTTCAAGCTATCAAAAAGGTACTATTCTTCCCTGATAGTCGAAAGACGGACGAGCAATCACTTCTATACCAAGGTATCCAACGAAAGGTGGCATGTCAAAATATTAATAGTGAGATGAACGATGAAAATCTGGAGCATCTCAGGCACCTGTATTTTGAAGAAACAGAGGGGGAGAGAGACGTCAAAGAAGAACCAACTACAAAAGGTATCCACCTGTTACCTCTCAGAACCAAAAAAGTAAATATTGCAACAGAAGACAAACCTAAGCTGGCAACCATTGGAGACTACTGGGACGAAAAAACAATGAAGGAAATATTCAATCTACTTAAGGAATATGAGGATTTGTTTCCTTCATCTGTAGCAGATCTCAAGGCATAGGAGGAGATATGGGGGAAATGAGGATAATACTGAAGCCTGATACAAGGCCTGTAAAACATAGACCATATCATCTGAACCCAAGGGTAAAGGAAAAAGTGAAAGCAGAGATCGACAAAATTCTAAAATCCGGACTAATATTCCCTGTAGAAGAAGCATAATGGGTAAGCCCCATAGTTATACAAAGAAAAAAGGAGAAATCAGAGATATGACTCTGCGTGGATTACAGAAGCTTAAACAATGCTTGTATCCATGATCTGTTCCCTACTCCATTCAGTGACGAAGTCCTCGACAACGTTGTAGGGAACGACGCATACTCATTCACCGATGTCTTCTCAGGTTACCATCAGGTAAGAATAGCAGTGGAAGACAAGAGAAAGACAACATTCACCACAAAATGGGGCTCTTTCACATACAATGTGATGCCATTCAGATTGAATAATGCACCTGCAGTTTTCTCTCGCATTGTGATAGCGGCGTTCAGAGAATACATCCACAATTTCTTAGAAGTATATATGGACGACTAGACTATGCATAGCATACTGAAGGATCATGCGAGCCTGTTGAGAGTAATGTTTGATAGGTGTCGACAACTGCAGATCTCGTTGAACCTTAAGAAGTGTATATTTGTCGTACCATTTGGAACGTTGCTGGGGCACGTGGTATGTAATCAAGGTGTCTGTGTAGACCTGGCCAAAGTAGCAGTGGTTGCCAATATGGAGGCGCCAGACACCGTAAAACAGCTAAGGTCACTACTAGGCCACATAGGTTACTACCGACGTTTCATTCACAACTACACCAAAATAACAACACCCTTTGTTAGTATGAATCTTTTGTCGAAGCGTACGAAAAAATACCACTTTCGCTACGCATAACTTATAGCCCTAACATCAAATGTGGCTGCCAATATCTTCAGATCTACAGTTAATTGATCAAGACAAGTGCTGGAAAAAACCAGATCTATGCATAGAAAGACATTAAGTAGTGAAATCAAGAGTTTGCTCCATACATCCAATAGACAAGACAAGAACAATGTTTTTTGAAAGAATTTTTGTATTAAGGGAACCTAGGAGGAAAACAAGAAGGTGTATCCAATTCTCCTCAATGGGATGGGTTCTTGGAAGTCCTCAGCACTTCAGATCTAGAATCTCTCTCTCTTGTTGGTGTAGAAAACCCAGACAAAGATAAAACTCAAAGGGAGCTCACACAGCAAATAATGTAGAATGTGACCAAGTGTATAGATCCAGAGTGATCTAATAGGCAACAAAAGGTGAAGAATGATAGGAAAAACCCTCCTATTTATAACAAAGTATTGGGTCATTCTAGATCTTGGTGCATGATTAAAATAACATTAACCAAATCTAGATCCACCTTTTATGGAATATTTTATTATATTTGTTGGAGGGAAAAAGTATTTGACTTGGGTCAAATCCCTTTATTTGTGAATAATAAATAAATAAATGATTTATTATCATTTTAAGGAAGTGGTTGAAGGATAATCAAATAAATAATGATTTATTTAATTATTTATGGGTGATTTAGTCATATTTAACAAGGAATATTATTTAAATAAGATTTAAATAATTATTCCTAGAAAATAATAAGATAAATAAAGATTTATCTAATTAATTTATTTGTTTTGGTTTAAACATGACCAGGAAAATCAAACAAATATAGGTTTGTTTAATATTTCCTTTTGGGGTTTCCTGTTTAGACCATAAACAACCTAATAAATGTGTTTTATTAAGTTATTTTACATAGTGAAAGCAATTTTAATTAGGGTAAAATTGGTCTTACGTGGTGTACTTGGGTCCATCTAATGATAGTAGGTTAGATGACCAAAAAATGGTGTAACATATTGCCCCCCAGCGTGCGAGTGTTAGGAGCAAACGTATGACCGAAATACGTTGTAAGAACTCAATCACCAGACATCAAAAGGGAAGTCAGAGAGAGAAATGTGAGGTAGACTAATGTGCTGAAGAACTAGACCCTAAGGAGACGAGACTTACAGGTGCAACAAGTCTCTTTTTATGAGAGGGTACTTGTGCTAAAGGCGGCGGGGGAGGCATACCTATGCCCACCGAGATAAAGTACAAAAGAATAGTGTGTCCAGTAAACAATGAACAAGGGACCGAATG